>CAMOHE010044975.1:51027-161820 GCA_946598075.1 Artocarpus hirsutus
CTCTGGTGTTCTGGGAACGTGGTTAGAGGAGATCGGCCGCTTTGCTCTTTGGTCACGGGCGTCCCGACTATTTGCATTAATCGGTCTATGGCATTATCTCTAGTTCTATTTTATTTTTTTTAAATAATGTTATTGTTATTTCTACCTCTATAGTGTTTGTTTATGGTTGATTTTTTTTTTTTTAGTTTTATTGATGTAATAACGAAGTGGTCTCCTTGATTTTCAGTTGAGTTTCTGTCCATTTCATGAAAGTTCGCTCTTTGCAATATTGTGTGTCTAATAGTGTGGTAATTGGTGGCCTTTATACTATTAGTGTGCTTAGGAATGTAATTGAAACTTAAAGTTAAAACTAAACACTATAATACGTGAAAGCATTTTACTGTAAGATATTTTAAGTATGTAAAATTTTATATTGTAGCTGTTGAAGCTAATAAGTTTTAACTTTATTGCTAAACAAAACCTCAGTATTAGGACTCTTAATCTATCAAATGTTTCTACCTATTAGGGAGGTTTATTAAAAGATTTATGTATGGACTCGTTCTTGTTATGTCAAAATCCTTCCTAACCATTGTATATTTGTGATATATATATACATATATATATGTATATTTATATAGACACACGCATCCATGTATTATTATGTGTATATATTATCTCCACGAGCGCGCAGCCGGCGTTGAGCTTTCATTCTAGGTACATTGCAGGGAATTTTCTTTTCTTTTTTTTTTCAATTTTATTTTTCAAAAGTACAATGAATCAACTAAAAGCTTCTAAACAAAATGGATTCTCAAAAAAATATATATTTTGAAAATTATGATTATCGTCCAATGTCCAAGTTTCATAGCCAATGTGAAACGGAATAATTTTTAAACAAACTATAATCTAAATTCAAACTTGTAAACAATATTATAATTTGAAATTTGATCACCACAAAAAACAATATTTACAAGATGTTTGATAGGGTGGTTAAAATAGTTGGTTAGAACTGTTTTTACTATAATATATGAAAATTTTACACTGTAACGATTTTTATTGTTACTGTAGCATATAAAAGCTTTACATTATTTATAATCAAAAAAATGGTCGGAATCATGACATGCCAAACACCTTTTTAGAATATGCCAATTGAGATCAAAAGTGAACCCGTGAGGTTGCTTGATCATCGGAAAGGATCTACAAAATATTGCATATTTTTTTATTTTGTTTTTTTTATTCCTAAATCCAAAAGTAAAAATCCATATCGGTTTTTAAAAGGAATATATTGAAAAATAAAATACTTATTATGGATAGCAAAAAAAAATTTAAAATGGGGAACAAGCACATCCAGTTATTAGAGTCCGTTTGGTTCATAGATTTAAACAAAATTTAAATAAAAATTATAATTTTTATAAGAAAAAATATTATAATAAAATAATTCAAACCGTTATTAGAATCACAAATCAAGCGCACCCTGTTTAAATTTTTATATCCTGCGTAACGTCGGACCAGATGTATCCCGTAGAAGACAACGGATGATCAAAAAGACAATGAATTGACTTGTCACTATTGTAGCATTTATTATAGACAAAGTTTCTTCACGAAGGGCTGCCCTTACCTCCAGGGGTCCATGATCCATCCTTCTGACCTGACAACTAACACTTCCCCAATTTCATCATATAAAATATTATCCATATACCAAACTAATAATTCATATACAGTTGCCTGGCCAAAACTCAAATTATTGGTGTTTTATTTATTTTCTCTCTCTTAATGATGGAGTTCTGTATAAATTAATTTCTCTACGAAGTTTATACGTAGTGCAGTTCACATGCCTACAACAGGCTTTATAACTTGATTATATACATAAAATTAAGTTATTGAATTAAGGATGGATTTTCTTTATGCACTGAATGATAGAGAGTATACAAGAGACAAAGAAATGAAATAATAATAATAATAAGGAAGGTGACAATGATATTCCAACAGCAAACACAAGTGCACGTTCACAGTTTTTTCCTTGGATTATGAGAGCCCCCCGTTCTCCCCCCATGTGATGTGATAACCGTACAAAAATGTTCCATCTGTGCTTTGTTTGGCTATATGCGTCAAATTATCTTTTCTTTTTGTGTCTTACACGTGTGCCTTCCCCTATTCTCTAAAGCGTCAGTACCAACTCATTTTCACTCGTGCCTAGCCATTAATTTTATTCGGAAATATAGGCATTATAGGGATGAAATAATGGAAGTATTGATAAGCACAATTGGCTCTTTTGTTCCCATTGAAGAGTGGATGTCATGTGATAGAAAGAAATATAAATGTAAAATAACCTTGCAATATAAGATATCACCTTTAATATGATTAACATTTAAAGGGAATTAGTATGTCAAAAAGTAAAAAAAAATATATAGGGTGTTTGAGAGTGATGGGAACTACCCAGTTTTCACCATAAACTCAGTTATGAACAGTAAAAAGCTCTCATATGTTTCAGTAACAATAAAAAAAATTGCTACAGTATAAAACTCTCACATACTACAATAAAAATGGTTCTCACTACTGTTTCCCACCATTCTTTTAAATACCCACTTACTCATTTATTATACAGTGCAACATTTTTTTGAACTTTAGAAATATAATAAATAAGCAATTTGAATTTTATCTATCCATCATTTCATGACAATTTTTGAAAAGTCAATGCCAAGTGTCATGCCTAGGCATAATAATTATACATCTTTTGCACATCATTTGAAAAAATCAACTTTGCTTTGCAGATCTATATTTGATGTCATTGAGTAGCGGTGGGAAGATCTCATCTTCATAATATTGTTCTTCTTTTTTTTTTTTTTCATTTTTGGAAGGGGTGTTTGAAATGTTATTCCATTTACGTATAATTTATTCAAACTATTAAATATCATAATGAGCATATTGTTCCAGAGAAAAAAAAAAACAAAAACAAATTGATTCGAATTCCTATAAGGTGGTGCTGGTTTTTTTTTTTTAAAAAAGGATTGTGCATAAATTCACTCTATTTGTATAATTATTTATTTATACTCCCTCTGTTCAGCTCCTATATTTTTCTCTGTGTAGCTCCTTTTTTTTTTTTTTTTAATTGTGGGAATAGTATTCTTTGTGGCTTTTGTCATGGGGATTTGATTCTTTATATTGACTAATGTAAAATCCTCGTTATTCTGTCTGGCCTCCAATCCAAGAGACACCAAATGCTTTCAGTCGTTTTGTGTATGTATAATCTAAAAACTTTTTGGAGATTCTGCACCGAAATTTTGCCTTCGTTTTCACTAAATCTTACGAAAGATGCCAATTGACGATATTATTTGATATTTGGTCCATTAATATTAATGAATCGTTGTCTTTTACAGTGGCGCATTTGTCTCACTGTCCCTCTCACGTATTGAAGACATGTACACGTGCATGCAGACAAGCTAAACAACTCAATTAGTAATTTCTCAGACAGCTTTTCCCTAAAAAATAGAAGGAATTTTTCTTTGTTAAATTTTAGTTACTATAGGGTGTTTAGTAAACCGGATTGATCAACTGAAAAAATTAGTTAAAAAATTATAACATAAGAGTTTTATATTGTAGTTTTTTCTTAATAGTTGTCGAGAGCTTTATATGTTGTGCATGGTTCGAATGAAAGAGGTCAAATGGAGGATTAAACTTGTCCTTGTGGAAAAGCTAATCAATGCTATATGCTGATTTTTTCCTATGTACATGTAATTTTGTAAAAAGTTATGATTAGTTATTTGATAATTTACGTAGATGTGACGATGGAGGTACTAACAAGTGTATTTATATCAGAAAAAGACATTAATGTAAATCTCATTGCAACATCACACGTTGCATTCAGTGCTGATTGTCACAACTCACAATTTCACAAAAGCAGGGATTAGACTA
Source organism: Artocarpus hirsutus (assembly GCA_946598075.1). Taxonomy (NCBI): domain Eukaryota; kingdom Viridiplantae; phylum Streptophyta; class Magnoliopsida; order Rosales; family Moraceae; genus Artocarpus; species Artocarpus hirsutus. Next base: position 54,916 of record CAMOHE010044975.1, read on the forward strand.
TGTGGTCCTACTTGTATTTCCTTCCTCCATTAATTTCTCATATGCCAATGTCTGGGTGCAAAGGAAGATCTCAGTTTCAATTCGTGAAAATAGTTAGCATTATATATATAGTGAGAGATACATCTTAAATGTTTTTACGACTGTATTTTTCATAAATATGAAGAGCGAAATTCAAATTAGCTACCTAGTTTCCTTCCAAAAAAAATAAAGAAAAGCTAGATACATATAAGCTTTAAATATTTTATGTGTTACTGAAAATCATTGTACATATGCATAGTACTCATGTGTTCAAGGACGTACTTAATTACGTGTACACATAATAAGCGCATGATCTGATGTAGCTGCTGTCAATTATTTGTTCTTGTTTTTTTTTCTTTTAAATATTGTTAAAAGCAACATTTGAGCTGATACTATATATAAATTATGCACTCATTCCTAACTCTAGTTAAAATTAACTATTTGCCCTGCAAGTTCCAATCATGACAAAATATTTTTATAAAGAGAGGTACATATGCAGATATACATACATATATATATATATATATATATATATATATTATCTTTACAACTTCATTAGAACCTTTTTGTATTAAAAAAAAAAAAGGCCACAAGTTGGGATATTTTAAAGGATAAAAATGAAAGATGAGTTAATTCCGTCCGTAAATATTCACAGGACCAAAATCTGCCACAAGTTAATTTCTCTTTGCTAAGGATATGTCTCTACCCTTGTCTTCTTAATTTGATCGTGACTTAACACAACATCATATTCAAAAAATAAAAGAAGAAAAAAAAAACTTTTGCTGTTCAAGTTTTTTTAGCAGATTGATTAGTTGTATATAGATCTATTATTATAATGCTATAGCATTAAGACAAAGCTTAAAAAAAAAAAAAAAAAGAGGACAATTTCATTGTAATCCCCACAAGTTTAAGTTATGTCATTCTCTTTAATAAATAAAATAGGCATAGATAGCTTTACGTAAATTAATTAATTAATCAATTGAAAAACGGTTGTTTGATTATTACTTCCTCATGAATATCCAATTTGGTGAGATGGGATTCTCAAATCTCCGCTTTTTCAGCTCCTTCGCTCAATCCTATACTTACAAGACAAAATATTACGAAAGCCTCTACCAAATATTGGTAGGTTATCAACAACATATAGTTGAATCAAGTACTAAATAAAAGAGTACTCTCTATAAACTGATCATATATTTCTAATATTGAAATTAAATTCCACGAGCAGGAATGAGATGCTGAGTTTTATATTTGTTAGTGACAATCGTATAGAGTTTGCTCCAAAAAAAAAAAAAAAGAAAAAAGATCGTAGAGGTAGACAAAAAGCTGTGAACGTACTAAAAACAAATTGCACCATACTTCATAATTTTCCTTCTTCAAAATATATAATATAATAGCCATAGATTATAGTTGACTTAAAAGCAGTTGAGCTTCCAGGAAATTCAGCAAGGCGTGCGCTAGAGATTATCAACAAATCATGAACTGAGGAACTGGGTTATATATTAATATGTCATATATATAAACTAAAAGCTTGAACAGTTCAGAACAATAAAAAATAAATCATCTTAATGCATATGTGATTATATAAATCCTTTACCCAACCGTGAGTTATAATTAGCTCTGAATAAGAGTAAATTAATTAACATTAGTGCCTGACAGCTCTTCAAGTTTAATCTGCACCCTGTGCACAGATTCTTCTCACTAATTGAATATTCAAGTATTTAACTCTTAAATTATCTGCAAAAAAAGGACGTTTATAGGACAGATTAGAGTGAAAAAAAAGTCCACATTTATTCTAATTTTTTTAGTAAAAAGTTTGTGGGCTATTATGTCATGGAAGATCTACAACATGCTAGCATATCTTATAATGTATATGGCTAATTAAGTCATTTAATCATTTAATAGGGCAAAAGTGAGAGCATGTGTTGTCACAGATCAATTGAGAAAGAGAGGAACTTAGGCTTTAACTAGTCTTTTAGATGCTAGCATATAGTTTCTACAAATAATACATAAAGAAAGAATTCTTTAGAAAAGGATCTTCTTATCTAAAGTCCCCATTTATGTATTTCCAACTTTATGTTACACAACACACCAAAGATCTTTGCATACTGAATTTTCTTTTTGGCAATTTTTTGAGCCTATGTTGGGAACATCAAAACCCCACCAAGAAATATTTTTTAGAACCCTCCTCTCCTTTGATTTGCTTTTAAAGTTTCATACAACATGTTCCTGTCGGCCATCATTTGGTGGGGGGAAAATGTAAGCTTCCACCTAATATAATCTCTCAAAGTAAAAGGAAAGAAACAAAAAAAAAAAAAAAAAAAAAAACCACCTACCTAGCTAATTCTATATATCCCTCCACCCATGTCAAAGTTTGGAACATATGTACTTTAAAGGAAAATAAAATAAAATAAAATAAAATACTTTTGTATACTTCATGATGACCATTGTCGGCCATGATTCCACCATCACAAGTAATCCATTTGTCTTGTGGATGTGAAAATTTTCATGGATCGTTCAGAGGAAGAGAGACTTTTCTTTTGATAACTTTCTGGACACTGTGGGGACGCGTTTGTGTGTGTGTGTGTGTGTGTTTGTGAAGCAATTTTTAGCTTCTTAGTATTTGTTTGGTTTGCTCTTTGATTAAGCAAGCAAAAAGCTATACTTAAAAGGAATTTATATACTAATCAAGGTTGTTTGTATTGTTATACAGTTACAAGTAATTTTCTCTCTAATTCATATGGGTCAATAGTCTTTATTATATCTTTCTCAATCTATACAACATTTTTTGGTAGAACCTTAATCCATGATATATAAGACACTACCCCATTATATTATGTCTAGCTACTAATTAATTAGTGGAGAAAGGAGCACAAATGAATTCGTTTGTTAAAAAAATAAACAATAAAAAAAAACCCATTATTTTACAATAACTTCTATGGATTTCTTGGAGGCTCCTTCGATAATGGCTAAAGTGGGTATTACACATTTATACTGATTAATTAATTTATCCCTTTATTTGTGAGCTCCAATGGGCAAGCCATCTTGCTAGTTAGTTGGTTGCCAAGGGACCCACCACGCAGTACAGAGCCCCTTTTTAACTATTCATATTATTTATGCCAAAATCATAGAATTACTATCATTTATGCTGTTAAAAAATGATGTGAAAATTCTTGTTGTCTCAATTATTTACAACCATTTGATGACACTACGATTAAATCGTACATAAGTATGTGCAGGGGCCCTTGCTTGATCGAAGCCAAGGAGAATGAGAAATTTTGAGAAATACCACAAAAATATTTCAGCTACAGTTTTCGTCACAATTTTTGAAGTTTTTGATTTGTAGTAGGTAAATAAACTAGACAACAGCGAACAACATGTACCAATTCAAACTACAAAGAAATTATGGTATAAATCAAAAAACAAAAGCAAAATTATGGAGAATTAAAATGATCTATTCATTTATATTCGCACTATGACATTTCAGTAGTTAAAATTGATAAGGAAAAAAAAACGTGCATTTGCAAATGGTGGTTGAATCCACTTATATATATATATATATATATATATATATATATATATATATATGGGGTAGTTTTATGCGCTTTGAATGATGGACTAAGATGATTTGTACCTTTCCGCTGCTGCCACCACACTACGGAGATAAAAGGACTCGACCTTTATTTTTTTTTTTTTTGTGTTGCTTTTTCTTTTCAAACATTTTTTCTTTTGTCTTTTGTTTTTTATCGTGAAAAGAATTATTACTGTTATTATTGTGGAGGTTGATGACATAGACGAATTCAAGTATAATATCATTGCAAGTGATTATAAAGATCATCAACATTACAGAGCATGATGAGGCTACCTGCCATTTTATGACGGTATAGTTTTTGTAGAATTTTTTTTTTTTAAATATACAAAATATTACGGTCGTTATTATGACTATTTGATTAGACTATTATTAATTTGTTTGCTAATTATAATTTTCCTTTACATATTTTTTGAAGTTTAAACATTAGGAATTAATCACATGGTAATTACTGTAGAGATTTTCTTAATTAATAATTAAAGCCTTTGTGAAGTATGTAATTAGCTGCAGATATTCCTCTTTTACACCCAGGCCCCACTTGTAACACCATTACGTTACGTTGTATGCGTCTCTTCGTGTGTATTCGCATGTATAATTTTGAAAAGTGCTGTGCCTCCAGTCTGGATCTTGTGCTCAGCCTTTCTTATTTCCTAATTAATTAACCCATCTTTTTGCTTTTTTCTTTTTTCTTTTTTCTTTGCCGAGTTCAATTAGCAGAAGCAACTAGTCCCCTTCTTATATATAGTATTACTACTCTCTCACCCTAATAAAAGCCTGACTTAATTAATCTCAGATGCAACACTTCTTGGAAGACATAAGAGGACCTGACAATTAATTTATTGATCTTGTGTATCGGTATATGAGTCCATTTAATGAAATTCAAACGTACAAGGCCAACTAAAGATTTTTTTTATTTCAACCATCTCTAATGTCTACTAAATTTATAGGGTGTTTAGAAGGTGGTGGGAACCAGTGGTGAGAACCACTTTTACTGTAGCATATGAGAACTTTACACAGTAGTAATTTTTTTATTGTTACTGTAGCATGTGAGAGCTTTTTACTGTTCATAACTGATTTTGTGGTGGGAACCACAATTCCCACCACTTTGTCAAACACCCCCTTAGAGGTGTTCATCAGTTGATTTCTATCTGTTTTTGATCGGTCGGTTTCTAACCAACGACAGTTAGTTTTAAAAAAGCAGAACCAAGAGTTGATCAAATAGACAAAGGGTAGGATCCGTAGGTTTTCAATTAATATAACCAATCAGAATACTAAAAATAATCCAACAGTTGAAGAGCAATAACTTGGACTTTATATAATCCAATGTTACACAATAAACTTGCAAAAATTCACTTTATGCAACAAAAAAAAAAAAAATCCATTAGAAGATGTGACTTTTTCGGTTTTCACCTTATATTTATTGTATATATTATATGGTATATATTATCCTAGTTTGAACGTTAGAAGTCCTCCGTCGGTCGGTAAGGCAAAATGTTATTTCTAAAAGCTGACCGTCAAAAATTCATGGAAGGTAAATTTTCAACCGACTTTGTCGGTTTGTACCATGTATAATCGAATTTTTGGTTGGTGTTTGAAAGAGTGGTGGGAACCACTTTTACTGTAGCATATGAGAACTTTTTTACTGTAGTAATTTTTTTATTGTCACTGTAGCATGTGAGAACTTTTTACTGTTTATAACTGAGATTGTGGTGGGAACCACTCACGCCAAACAGCCCCTTGGTTTCTTATGTCAGTTTTTTTGAGTTTTTTTGAACAGCCCTATCAATAATTGTTAATACAATATATAAAAGTGGATCAAGAGCAAAGTCACATATAACCAATTGTATGCAGCTGTTCGATCTGAATTTTTTCCACTTAATTTTGGATGTATACTTTGTTAAAATTTATAATTCATCCCTACTTTAAAATATGAAATTATACGTATACCTCTTCTCACTAATTTTTTCTGGCTCTATAATATTATTGCGAAGTAGTCCTACACATGGATGGTGAAATATCAATTGCTTATATAACTTTGTCAACACGATCAATTGCGTGAAAACAGACACCACACGCGGTCGCCGAAACACTAGGAAGACTCAAAAAGACTGCGCTTTTGCCAAAATCCATTTGGAATCGATCATGAGCTGCTAGAAAATTTGTATTCTAAAAGCGTGTCTTTACAACACAGCCCCTAGAAAATATAAAAACGCTAATCAAATGATTTCTGTTGTTTTTTTCATGGGATAACCAAACAATTCCCAATTACGTTTATTGAATTAAAATATAACTCTAAGTTATAAAAATTTTACAAATGTCTCATAATGATATCGTTAAAATTATTTATATGTAATTATATAATACAATATGCAATATCATTAAGATTACTATATTATTAAAGATATTTTTAAGATATTTTAAATATTATGTTAGATTTTAATTTTATAACAAAATTTGGACACGTATTGTAATTTTTTCTTTTTTCATTCCTTAACCTGTCTATCACTCGGCAAGTTTTACGTTCCTGGACCAAAATGTGGGCTAATAGGTCCACTTTTCAATAAATGGGCTGTTCTAGTTAAAGCCCAGGGCATCCAGGAAGGGTGCATGGATCAAATTAGGAGAATTTTCATTTTTCAATATTTACTTCTATAAAATGAAATATATGTGATGTGAATAGCAATATGACTAATATGGTATTAACGAATACAATTATTAAAAGTGTGGCATAACATATAATTTTCTCATCAAATTATACGTCTCAATATAAGTTATATTTATGAGAGTTTTTTTTTTTTTTCCCTGGGTTGGAAAGAGCTAAGGTATTTATCAGGGTTGAAGATGTAATAGATGGATTTTTAGAATTTTTTTCCACCAATTAAGAGAATGCATTAGAATATTCATGAGCGATTTATTTTGGATGGGTTAATTTTTATTTTTATTTTTTGATAGGGACTAACACTGCATTAGTTTTAGATTCAACAAGAACAATGCATGCCTTTTTGCAAGCTGAAAATTCTGATACACCACTATGGTTTTTAGTTTTTAAAAATGATAAATAGTATTTGTTAATCTTAGAACTCAATAAAGGGAATTAAATCCTAGGAGAGAAAATCTTTGGAGAATATCAATTTTGTGATTATATTGACTGTCATGTATTTTGTCTAATTTTCTTCTTCAATATAGCTCATGATAAGATGTTTTTCTACTGTACTACTATATGTTAACAAGCAGAGTCGGAGTTATTCTTTATGCTGTTGCCCTTCTCATCACTTTCATGTCGTTTCATATCATGACGTTGTTTGATTTAATCTTTGGTTTTTAGTTGCTGCTGTTTCGCATGAGTTTTCTGAGATTTATGTCGTTTCTAACTTTTTTTAATTGTACGGTGTCATCCTTAAACAATTTGCCGTCGTCTATGGTTTCTATTTTGTTGTGAGTTTTTTTTTATGTCGTTTCTCTTTGATTTATGAGACATGTCGTTTTACTGTATTGTCCATTTTCATTTTGTTATCGTTTTTCCGTTTCTTTTTTTGGGGTCAGGTTACGCTCTAGCTGCTTTTTTTTTTTTTAAATAATAAATTTATACGTAATCTTTTCTTTGTTGTCCCCCTCAAACTTTATGATTTCAGTTTTTGTGCAGAATGTTCTAAAATATTTCATCTATACCCTTAGTTTGATCTAAAATTTTTCACTTTACCCCAAAAATATGTAATTATAAATTTTATGCAGCATGTTTAAAAAGTTTCATTTATACTCTAACTTTTAACTATAGTTGTGTGTGTGTGTCTATACATTCATCTACTTGTAACCGTTATATTTAAAATTTTCGAACTCAAATAAATAAAAATTAAGACATAATACTACCCAAGTTTATTCGAGGAAGAAGAAACTGATATTATGATCAATAGAAAAACAAAATAAAGGGACAAACAATAAAACAAAAAGAAGGATGGTAAAAGTTTTAGTATTTATTGCAATATTGCTTTAGTTAAAACTTTTAATTTTACTATAGCCCTCCTAAATAAGTTATATAGCTTTGTCTCTTTGATAACAAGTAGATTTAATGTGGAACAAATTATATCACAAAAGGTGTTTGGCAAAGCGAGTTAAAACTCATGTTCTAACTCAAATAGTGAAAAGTTCTCACATATTAAAGTAAAAAGCAAAAAGTTGCTATAGTGTATAGCTCTCATACATTGGTTAGTTCTAACCATGCACTACAAAAAAATAGACTTTAAGTCATAAAAATTTTTAGCAAAACTTTTAGTCACAACATTTTGATTGATTCAAAATGTATATTTTCAGTTTTTGATTTTATCGAATGTAACCTTTAGATTAGATTTAATAAACAAATATATACTTTACCTCAGTCAATAGATAATTTTGACCTTTAAAATGATCAAATTTTCCTTAAGTTAAAGATAAAAAATTAAATTTTCAAAAATAAGAAAAACAAAAATAAAAACACACAAAACACCTATTTTTTAAGATATTCTGTACATTTTTTAAGGTAAAAACCTTAGTATAAAATTTTTTAAAAGTTTTTGAAGTTATCTTCTCTTTAATTTAAGGGTATTTTGGATAATTTTTATGTCAAAATTAAAGATTGATTGGACACAAGTATAAATTTATGCATTAAATATAATTAAAAGGTATAAATTTGATAAAATCAAAAATTAAAAGTATATTATTTAAATAAGTTTAAAATACATAGTATAAAAAGGTAAATAACTTTTTTCTGTTGCGGGGACAAAGGTTATTGCTTTGATACCTTTAGAACTTAAGGAAAGTATCTCTCGAAGAGAAAATCCGTGGAGGATTATTTGTTATTGAATAAAATGTTGTTTACAATTGGCGTCGTAGAATCTCCAAGGCTTTGATGACATCTCCTATTTGTCGTAAAATAATCTAACGACACTAAACTATTGTCGTTAAAAAGAGACTTTTAATACGACGTCTATATAGATGTCGTTAATTATCGTTTCAAATGTCATTAACGACATATTTGTTGGAGATGTCGTTGTATGTACTTTTTAATAACATTTAAAAACTACACATCGTAAATAATATGTCGTTAAATATAGTTTCTCTTGTAGTGAGCAAATCTAATTCTAAAATTAGCAAATGCACTAAGTTGGATTTAGTTATGTATTGTGTGGAATTCAATTCAAACAAGTTCGGCAATCGATTTCTTACTCCTTCCAATTCTAAATTTTTTTACTTTGAGGGACCCTCCAATCTAGATTTTACTTGATATAAATATTTGGTCAATTACCTACCAAAAAAAATATTTGGTCAATTATTCATTTTTTAATTTTTAATGATACTTAATTGTGTTGCATTAAACATGAAAATGTCATGCACTTGCCCCTTTGATATCTTTTTAGTTTAACCGTAAATGGTTGATATATATATATATATATATATATATATATATATATATATAGATATGTATATTTTTCATTTTACATGCCATCGATATTGTAAAATTCCCATTACTTACGAGGGGTTGTCGAGAGCGTGGAAATTGTCTGAACAAATTAGAAAATGGATATCATTTTTTGCCCTTTCAATAAATTTCTTTAATTGATCACACCAATTCATTTTAAGCCTCCTTTGGCGAGGCCATTCCATGGGGGGAAAAGGCCCTAATGTACTGCTTCTTGGGATGACCAAATAAAAGGAAAAATATTCTAAATTACAATCTTATGAAATTTATTTTTTATATATCTATATATATGTATGTATATGTATACTATTAGCGCACGGATCAAAATCTCCTTTTAAAATTTTAGGCAGCTTCAGCTTAAGAAGATCAGCTGCAGTTGGCCATGCAGCCATTTCGAGCACATTGATATTCAGTTACATATATATGTATGTATGTATGTATGTATGCATATTTATCACACACACATGTATATGTGTGTGTGTGTGTATATATTCAACAGGGGTGGTTGGCCTCCTTACGCATTGTGTAGAACTAGTTGAGAATTTCTAGGGATCTTTTAAATATTGCTAATAACCTGGTACTTAATTTAACTAGACATTGGCGGTTCACTCTATCACACACATACACACACAAAAACCATGTAAAGTGGTTTAAACCCTTGTATAAAATGGCCCCAAAATGGGACAGAATATTTTAGTTTCTATGTTTTAACCAAAACTTAAAAACCAAGTCCACAAAAAAAAGATCACTTAAACCAAGTAGTCATAAGTGAGTTAGCTAACAGTTTAATTGATAACCACGATATGACAGTTTAATTGACAACCACGTTATGTTAATAGAACGAGGAAATATATAATTATTGTTCTAGTTCTTTAATTAGGAATATTTGATTGAATTAACTTATAAAAAGAGGATCAAATTGATGAATTTAGCGTCACCTGCATATGTATATATATAATTAGGCAAGATGTTTGGGATCTACATCAGAATTAACTTTTTTAGTCTGTTTTTTATATTTTAGTTTTGCTTTGTTATTTGTTCACTATGTTGTTTATTTTAACAAGTATTTGTTATTGTTTGTTAAAGGACTATAAATATCTTCGTTAGCTAATCATAAAAGAAGACTAGAATATTACTATCTAGTATTGATATCTAATACAAAGTTTAAGCATTTTCTTTCAAATTTGAGGATTTTCTCCTTGTGGGATTATCTTTAGGTGGATTTTGAAATCCTCCATCCGAGCCAGTAAAATAGTCTCCTTCCCAATCCGGTTGCATAACTTCTCTAGCATTCTTTTTGTTTATGTTTTTTTTTTTAAGACTCTAGAGTTGAATCAATACCGCAAAAAACGAAAATTTCACAAACCCAAAGAATTTCTTTATGTGAAAATTTAAAATGCTACTCATTTTGTGTAGCATGGAATAACCAACAACCTCTTCGCTCTCGAAGCTTCGTGCAGAGGAATAATATTATTAGCAAGTGTGCACATTGTTAGTATCATTCATCAACATTTTCTCCACAAGATGAGGAATGTGCTTATAAATGTTACAAAAATAGTTATAATATATGATCTATACTCTCCACAAAGCACTAGTTGTTTCAAGACAACCCTAACCCTACCCTATATATATATCCCAAACCTAAGTTAGGGTTTGGTTTTTACAAAGGAAAACAAACATTAATAAGAGAAATATATTTGCCTTTCCAAGTGCTTCATTCGAGGCGAAGCACTTTCCCGGCGTTTCCTCCCACCTCTTGGAAACTCGCAATTTTTTTCTATGGATTCGCGTGACTTCCTTTTCCCAAAAATGCCCCTAGGGCTACTCTTTATTTACGAATATGTACCCATGTATTCAACTTAGTCTTGATGCTTATGATAACACACCATACGTACAAATGACACATGGAATATAAAGCACTTCTCTAAAAAAAAAAAAAGGAAAGAAAATTATAGGTTTTTCAAATCCTTTCGGTATTTATAAAATTTTAATTGTTTGCGCTTGGGATTTGTTGTCCAATTATGTATCACTGATCTTCTGGGCAGTCATTCTTAGTAATCTATGCACTAATATTTGAAACCTTTCGAAGTTTTCCAAAACTACAATCTCCAAACCCGAAACTATTTAAATTGAATATTTAATTTAGGTCCATCTCTTGTAGCTACAATTCCTTGAACACCTTAGGAGTGCAAGGACCCAAAAAGACCATGTCGGGATTGAAGTCTCATTTTAAGGTTAAATTCAGTGGTTTCAGATCCAAATGAAAAGCTTCAACCAAGTATATAGCAATATTCCCTAGATTTTTTTTAAAATTTTTAGGACAGTTTGGTTAGAGTTGGGTTGCTAACCTTTTTTTCCCTTCCTATGCGCTATACGCTTCAACTATATGTTTATATATGTATATGTATTATATACATTTTTGTCAACAAAAAGAAAAATCTCCGCGTACTATTATCATCAAGAGCCAAGAGGGACACATTACAATATTGTTAGCTTCTTAATTCTAAGAGTATATATCAAAATTTCCAAAATGTAACGAAGGCGAAGATATAAAAAAAGAAACAAGAAAAGGTATGTGTGTGTGCATGCTTAGATGGTGAACAGGCATAAAGGGTAAAATTGTAAAATAACCAAAGATGGGTAGATCAGTGGGATCACGGTCATAGAGAGTGGTCAAAGTGTCTTCTTTTTTGTGTTTGTTTGTCGAAAGCATGCAAACCGGATAATTGGCCCGCCTGGCTTCAACTTTCAAACCCTAAAGAACAAAGACTGACACGTGGCGGTCACATTCCTTCGAATTTGGTCACAAAACCTGAAGCGGCGTGAGGGGACTGAATTTATGAGGTTACCACAAATGGCCACTGGCGATTTAATCCTTTAATAGTATTTACCACCCAATATTTCTTGATTTTTTCCCGTCCTATCAAACGACATTTCTCGAGAAACAAACACAAATCTCTCAGGGAGAGACTTTCAGAGAGATTCTTGTAGGTTGTTATAATATGTTGAACCTCAGCGAGTTCATTGTTTTTTCTCCGCATTCTATTTTTTTTTTCAAACTTGTTCTTATTAAAGTGCAACATATGTTTTTTTTTTTGAAAGTCAAGTGCAATATATGGTAGGGTAATGAAAGTCCTTGAACTTTTCCATTTTATTTTTGCTTTTTTTTTTCCTTTACCGAAACAAGTTGAAGGAGACTAAAAGAGCCAAGTTTTGTTCCCCCAATTGAATGTTTTTGCATACATGTAAGTTTTTAACTTTCTGATTGGATTTTGTTACTTTTTTTTGTTCTAAGTTGAAAGATAGATTGTAAGATATTAAAGAAAGCGTCGAGAGACGAGGGTTTTGCCTCCTTATCGTGGTGCAAATCAGTCAAAGGAACCTTATATTTATGCACAAAGAATTTGGCGGGAACTCTGTCATCAACTATCGCAGGTGATATTTCTTTTTCATATAATGAACAGTTTTTTTTAATGGGAATAGCACAATATATATTTTTGTTTGATAAATATAAGTGCCGCAGGACTAATTCAAACTATTTGTTTAATTAACTTGGTGCTCTTTCAGGGACTGAAAACTTTAAATAGTGAAGTTGTTAAGTAAAATAGCCACCCAAAAAAAAAAAAAAAAGAGATCTAATTTCATTACCAACAAATAATAGATATTGGAATCTTATAAAATTTTGTTTGGAATTGCATGTTATAAAGGTTGTTGTTAAACGTACAGGATTTATCATGAATAGGGATCTTGGAATCTTTTTACTACGTATTAAAATTTTTTTAAATCATAAACAAAAATGATCCGATTCAAATCACAAAAAGTGTGAATTATATCCATTACAAAAGGAAACTGTAAAATGCTATTATACCTTTTGTCAGAATGTTTTAACGAGTAGTGAGAGTCAGAATGTATATATGTATATTTGTATAAATATGTCACATTGTTTATTGATCTATTGTGGAGTCTGAGGAATTCGATGGTTAAGATTTTTTTAATCGTTTTTAAATTTGCCTAACTGGCTAACACAAGGCACAATACAAGCTTCTAATGCAATAGTACATGAATTAGAACATTTTTAATTTTTTCATCTGTTTCTACCCTTTTGACGGGTGCGAAAACCAATTAGGTGGTCAACAGTTTTTTACTTGGGGAACCAAACTAAATCCTTCAATCTTTCTAAGTTTCTATTTGAGATCCATAATTTTTTTTTAATTGTGATATTTGTGGAGTGCTACTGGTGGGTGCTTGGTGTACACATAATTTTGGAAATTTTAATACGTCGGATTTTTGCACTAAACTATTGCAAGTCCGTACGTCCACATCTTTAACACGTGCAGGACTCGGGGATCCACAAATTGGGTTTCTTTTTTTTTTTTTTTTTTGAGTACCCTCGCTTCTGAAGATCTTCTCTGATTTGTGGGTTTGATCGTCTGCTCTCTCTCTATATATATTTATATGAATGTTATCTCACCTCTTGTATGTGTGTGTGTATATATATATATGTACATAAGAGAGAGAAAGAGATGTTATATATAATTAACTTTACGTAGAGTGTCGATTTTTAAGACTGAGAGATGATTTGCAGAGTGTGGGAATGCTGTGCTTTGGGGAGTCATTTATCACGCATAACGAGGACGAGAGTTCCAACAAACCAAGTGGGGGTAGAGAGAGAAAGAGAGAAAGAGAAAGAGATCAAGAGGTTTTGGGTTTTCCCAGTTGGAATCGTGGGTTTGTCTTAGTACAAAGCACTGAATTAGGACTTGACACAATTTCTATAGTTTAGTATGACACTCGTGTCCTTATATATATCTATGTGTATATATCAAAGAGATAATAATATCTATAAAGTTTTAAATATCAATATAGTTTCGTATAACTTAGTGGTCAAGTACTGTTGGAATGATCATGCGGTGGATAAAGGCAGACCATCCTAAATTGACCTCTGCAAAAGGGGTTACAAAAACAACTGCACATGTCTTTATGTGCATGTCAAAGAGAGAGAGAGAAAAAAGTCATGTGTTTAAATAGCTTGTCTCTTTCTGAATGTTTTCTCTTTTCAGTCTCGGCCGCTCTTCTCTGAACTACTTTCTTCTCTGCAAACATAAAACAAACATTTTTACAGAGGTTGTAGGAGCGAGACAGAAGGCGAGAGAGAGAGAAAGATTGTTTGGAATATCGCACAAAACTTTCTAGAGCGTACGTCAAATCTTTGGTACAAATTAGTATGCTAGTACTTTCTTTTTTTGTGATGAACACTGCTTTTTTTTTAATTTTCTTAGATCAGTTTTATTTTGTTGTCAAACTAATAAATTAGTACTTCGGCTTCATTCGCAGGAGGCTAATTTTGATTCGTTGAAAAGTGGGTTCAATGAATTCGAACAACTGGCTTTCCTTTCCTTTTTCTCCTACTCACGCCTCTTTACAACCCCATCTTCAGTCATCCCAGCCTCATCAATTTTCTCTAGGGTTAGTCAATGATAACATGGACACCATTAATCCCTTCCAAAACCAAGGTACGTATACCTTTCACTATTTTTACATTTTACCTTGATACCGAGGGTGTTTGAAAATACACCAGTTCGGTTTAGTTAGATTTAGCTTCGTTACAGTATTTTTCTCATAAAATTTGAATTATTTTTTGTTTAAATTTAACAGTTTGAACCTGTTTCAAATGCCCTCGTGTTCTTCATATATGTATGCTAATATTTTTGAACTTACAACAGAGTGGAATCTGATCAATACCCACGGTAGTAGTGAAGTCCCTAAGGTGGCAGATTTCCTTGGCATGAGCAAAACAGAAAACCAGGCGGATCTAGTGGCGTACAACGAAATTCATGAGCGCACAAATCATGATTCTGATTATCTTTTCCCGAACAACATGAGTTCAGTCCCGCTAGTGCAACAAAGTTGTGCTATTAATAGTAATACTAATTACGATTTTCAAGAGAATAATCCAACCAATCTTCAGTCATTGACGCTGTCCATGGGGGGCAGTAGTGGCAAAGGTTCAACCTGCGAAACTAGTGGCGATAATAGTACTAATACAGTGCTGGAATCTACCCCAAGAAGAACTTTGGATACATTTGGACAAAGAACTTCAATATATCGTGGTGTCACAAGGTGATGTATATATTTTATCAACATTGAGGTTCATTTGCATATATATTTTTAATTTACAATACTACTGTAATTTTATTTTTTTTATAGTTGTTTTTCTACTTTTTGAAGAAGTAGTTCTTTGCGTGTGTGTGTTTGTGTGTGTATATATATGGGGTTTTTTTTTTTTGAAATGTAGGCATAGGTGGACAGGAAGGTATGAAGCTCATCTTTGGGACAAT
The DNA here is from genome assembly GCA_946598075.1 of Artocarpus hirsutus. Taxonomy (NCBI): domain Eukaryota; kingdom Viridiplantae; phylum Streptophyta; class Magnoliopsida; order Rosales; family Moraceae; genus Artocarpus; species Artocarpus hirsutus. The sequence goes on from CAMOHE010044975.1 coordinate 70,310, forward strand.
AGTTGTAGAAGGGAAGGGCAGTCAAGAAAAGGCCGACAAGGTGAACTTTTGCAGTCTTTTGATCCATGGTTTTTCCTTTTGAATATCTATTTTCATACACAAATTATATAGACCATCATAAAGCTTACTAACTGCTTTTCTACATCATATCATCATGGACTTTTTCGTCTGCTTGGCGTCTCTTGAAGTTTATTTGGGTAAGCAAAATCTATTCAAGTGTTCAACCAATATTTCTTTGCAGTTCTTTGGTATTGAAATGCCTTTTTTTTTTTTTTTTTTTTTTGTTTTTTCCTGTAAAACAGGTGGGTATGATAAGGAAGAGAAAGCAGCTAGGGCATATGATTTGGCCGCACTAAAGTACTGGGGAACGTCTACTACTACCAACTTTCCAGTAAGTTTTTTTTTCTGAAACACTGACCATTGACGCACTGAAAATAAACATATGTCAGATCAAAATTTTGTTACAATAAATGATGTACTTGTTGTAGATCAGCAACTATGAGAAGGAATTAGAGGAGATGAAGCACATGACCAGACAAGAATTTGTGGCCTCCATTAGAAGGTACTTATTTGCTTTATTTATTCGCATTACTACTTAATTAAATTAGCGAGAAAATAATTAGTTGCCCCTTTGATCTTAATTTTTGGGAGTCATTAGAAAGATGAGTCATTCTAATTATTTGCCTTTCCTTGGTCACAAATTTCAGGAAGAGCAGTGGCTTTTCAAGAGGTGCATCAATGTATCGCGGAGTCACAAGGTACTAATTATATTAATTGGCACTAAGTTATAAGTAGAACGTCTTGTGTTCGTCTCTTGAGGCTACCTCTCTTAGTTTGTACACACTGTCATAAAATAGTTAGGTGCTTAAAGAGGAGTGGATATCTTGAATTAACGAAAAGAAAAAATGGAATTAATTTTAACAAAAAAAATGGGATTAATTAACTTCTCTTCTCTATATAATCATATATGTGTATGACGTGACATGCACAATCCCGATTCAGGCATCACCAACATGGAAGATGGCAAGCAAGGATTGGAAGAGTCGCAGGCAACAAAGATCTCTACTTGGGAACTTTCAGTAAGTACTTGAAACTCAAAAAACATTTGATCAATATTCTAATCACATTTTAACTAAATTGCTAATTAAGCCAAATATGTTAATCAGGTACGGAAGAGGAGGCTGCCGAAGCATACGACATCGCGGCAATAAAGTTCCGAGGCCTAAACGCCGTAACAAACTTCGACATGAACCGATACGACGTGAAGAGCATTCTAGAGAGCAACACTCTCCCAATAGGAGGAGGAGCCGCAAAACGACTCAAAGAGGCTCAAGCCTTGGAAACTTCTAGAAAGCGCGAAGAAATGATTGCTCTCAGCTCAAACTTCCACTACGGAAGCTCAAGCACTACGGCCTCCAATCGTCTACAAACGGCATATCCTCTCATGCAATTCGATCCTCATCTTCATCATCATCATCAGCCAAGTCTTTTGAGCCTTCAAAACCACCACGACAACATTTCTCGTTCCACCACTACTACTAATACGACACAAGACCCTTCGTCGTTTCATCAAAACTACATCCAAACCCAGCTCCAGTTGCACCAGGAGCAATCCGGGACGATGTCGTTTAACAACATCAATCATTATCACCAACAAGCTCATGTGGGGCAGAGTAGTATTAGTAGTAGTACTAACAATTCTCAGACGTTCTACAATGGTTATAATTTCCAGAATCATCCGGCGTTTCTTCAGGGTTTGATGGAGAATATCAATATGGGGTCTGCTAATTCTAATAATTCTGTAATTGATCATAATAATGGTGTTAATACTGCTAATGCAGCTGGGTATAATGCTCTTGGGATGCCTTCTAATTCGACGACCACAGGAAATACTGCCGAGGAACTTGCTCTAGTGAAAGTGGACTACGACATGACTGCGGGGTCGGGTTACGGAGGCTGGTCCGGCGGATCGGGTCAGGGATCGAATCCGGGTGTTTTTTCTATGTGGAATGACTGATTGGATTTTTGTTAATTATGGGGTTCGTCGAAGCTATTAATTTAAGAACTTTTTTTTTTTTTTTAGTTTCATTTTTATTTTTACCAATATGTTCGAAAATGCGAACCCCTAAACGAGCTACATTGTCTTTTTTTTGTTTTTTTTTTTGTTTTATTTAAATGTAGGAGGTTAATTTGGATTGGCATGTCAGCTAATGGGTCCTCTTAGACTAGGACCCAAGTTTTGTATACAGAAAACCAATGTCTAATTTTGGATATTCTGATTAGCTGATATTCATTTTCATTTATTTATATAACCCCATTAATAATTGTCATATAATATATATAGCTGCAAATTTTTCATTATGTATGATTATTTCAGAATGAAACTCTAAAAAATTTCATATCAGAGGTGAGTGTGAAATTACCGTAAAATAAATATGCAACCTCACCGTGATGTGATACTTATCTCCTCTATTCTTCTTAAGTTTGGAATGCAAATATTAAAAGAAAAATGAAAAACAAAAAAAAAAAGGAACAAGAACAAGATGATATTCACTTCATTATGATTTCAGCTTGTCTACATTTCTTTTTTTACTATGTGAATAAGGCACGGGAAAGTAATGAGTTCTACCTCAAATAATAACAATATTGAAGGGGAAAATATTTAACATTCATTGGGTGAAATTCTTCAATATTAATGAAACATTAGAAATAAACACAACGATTCTATGGATATAAATTAAAAGACAACAGTTTAAACAAATACGGGGAGGTTTATATTATAAGATTATTGCGCTAATATCCATTATATATATGGGTGCCGGAAAAGAATGTCTACAAGTTGTGATATCTACACATAAATGCATAAAATGCTAATTCCTACTATACCTTAATCACCCCTCAATGTGTGACCATTGCATATTATAACTGCTTTGAAATAGACAAATTGATCATATTTTTAAATTGAAGTCATGTTTTAAATAAAATGTCTTAAAAAGTCATATTTTAGGCAGCAATACATATATCCTTGTCAATCAAAATGATTCAGAAGTAAATAAAAAGAGAGAGACAGTGAGATATTCACAAGAACAAAATCTTTGGGCCAGTGGGTTGACAGTCAACCCAGCCCAAAATGGAGTTCCTGAGCCATGGCTGTGAATAACATTTAGACCAAAAGCTGACGGCTTCTATTGGACTTTTCCCTGAGTCAAGTCTTGTGCCTGTACCGATCTTGGACATCGCCGGTCTTGGTTGTACATATTCCACAAAATTACTCCTCTGTTCTTAAATTTACTTATTTTTTATTTATTTTAATAAAATTCTAATTCATTTTGCATAAAATAATCATTAATTTGTAATTTCACTCTTTTTCCTTAGTTTCTGACCCTTTTGATTTGACATCCTCAACACACAATAAAATAATACCCTTTTTGTTGGATTGGTTCGATTCACTTCAGTCCGGTTCGAACGACCATCATAGTTTAAATTAGTATAAAGTATTTATTTCGAACTAAACTGACAATTTAAACTGAACTGAATTGTCTAACTTAGAGTTCAAACCTTCTTATATTTCAACATTTTGAACCAAAATTAAACAATAATTTCACTTTCTTTTATTTGTATTTATAATTTAACACTATTATTTTATATTATTTTTTATTAAATAATTTTTTTTACATGTTTTATATTTTTTCTTTAATTAAATAATTTTTGTCATGCTTAGTATTCAATACTCATTCAAACACAAATTTATATTAGATATTCTATTTAAATTAACACTTTCACTATATATCTAAACCTCGGTTCAAAATACATGATTTGGATTATTTTGTTCAAGCCATAAAAGTTCAAACTAATACACTTCAAACCCTTAAACCAAACGGGGCATTAGAATGTCCTTCAAAGTATCATTTCTTAAATTCAAGAAAAAAAAATCTTTAATCTAAAAAATTATTTTCTGTTTATTAGCTCACTTATTATTATTATTATTATTTGTTTTTCATTTTATGCTTGGGCATCAATCTTTTCCAAATCGGGGAAATGACCTCTCTTTTTTTCACCAAAAATCAAGATTTTTAGACAGAAAAACTGTTCCAGTTTTTTGGAAAAAAAACTTCAGTAAGATGAAGAAAAAAACCTGAAGCAAGAAAATACCCTCAACAGGATGAAAAAAAAACTGAAGCAGTTTTCCTACACAAAATGCTTGATTTTTGGTGTAAAAAAAAAGAGGTTACTTACCAAATTTTTTTTTTCTTAAAGTCATTTATCCAAATGCCCTAAAGAATTGTCAACACGAGGAGACGATTCTTCAAAAGAGCACTGATGAGATTACAAACTGAAAAAATTTTAAAAAAAAGTCAGCCAATAATTTTAATTGGAGAAATGACTTTTTTTTTTGTACAAAAATCAAGTCTTTTTGATAGAAAAACTGTTACATTTTTTTTTCTAAAAAGATTAAAAAAAATATCTTGAGTAAAGAAAGAAACCTTAACATGATGAAAAAAATAAAAATTAGAACAATTTTTCTATCTTTTCTTTTTTAATGTCAAAAAAAAAATCATTTGTCCAAAAAATTTTTTTCTTAAAACCTTTTGTCAAAATCCCCCTTACGAGCTGCTCGCATAACTATTATCAGTCATTTCTTGGCAATTCCCTCTCTCTTATTGCTTTCTTCTGTAAGTCTCCTCTCTCTCTCTCTCTCCATGATTCATTACTAGGGTTTATTCAGTTCCATTGTCTGGACACTTCTTGTTACTCGCTCTCTTCTTTCTCAGGTACTTTTCCATTGTCTCTCTTATCTCCGATTTTCATTCTGTTGATTGTTGTCTTGTTCCTGTTAATTTCCCTTTTCTTATCGCAAATTCCAAGCTCAATCACAATTCAAGAGATCAAGATGGTGGCTTTCACTAGTATTATTAGCGAATGAGATCCTTTTCTAGCTATGAAGTTGCAATATCGTGAAATCGATTCGACTTCTTTCGTTAAATTCTCTGTATTTGAGTGATGGATCTCTCTTTGGTAATCTTGTGGTATATTTTTTGCTCTTTTTATTTTCTTTGCTTTCTTGCCTGATTTATTTTCTTTATTTGAAAACTTTTAGGACTCTTGCAAAATCTTTGGCGTTTTGAATGATTTATAGCTGCTCTCAGATGGATAAAATGAACAAATAAATGAAAAATTGTCTTGATAAGCTTTGTTAAGATCATATTTGGTTGCCAATTGTTTATCTTCTACGATTCTTTGGAGTTGCCGTGCAAGGTTTCCGAATAACTTAAAGCTATTAGTGCCCATGAATTTGTGTTTTGGCTCAAGATAAGTTCGTTTCTTGTCACCTTGGTAGCCCATTTTGGGATTTGAGGATAGAATTTGCTTCTTTTTAATTTTAACTTTTATTCTTATTTTTAATAGTTTGAGAAGGGGATTTCACAATTATTTTCTTAATTAAATGTACAAACTTTATGTTTAGTAAGGAGTTCTTTCTGAAATGGATTATTTTTTATAAGATTCCTATATGCAATCCTGTTTTTATCAGTATCTGTAATTATATATTGATGCTCCAATCATGTGGTCACTCTTTTGCAAGCTTCCTTGATTAACATTTTGATAACTTTGTGTTAAACAAAGCCATTGTGGTCTTGTTACTTATATTTATGATGCCATACAGAAGATTTGGACCTAAAGAACAAATTGTATTTTTTTTTTCCTGGTTTAAGATCAGCTTTTTTATGTGAATGAGAACCATAATGCTGAATACTTTCGCTTATCCTTTGATGTGAAAACTGATGTGGTATTTGTTTCTTTACCAGCGCGAGGAGTGATAAAAGAACGTGATGGTTAGAGCTTACAAACAAGAATACACATACAGGCACCCGTGGGAGCGGGTAACTTCTGCATCTTGGCGCAAGTTTGCTGACCCTGAGAATAAACGAACACTATCGCACATCCTTGAAGTCGATACATTGAACCACAAGCTTGATCCTGATTCTGGAAAACTTTACACTACTCGTGCAATCACCATTCATGCTCCTGGACCGTGGTTCATTCGCAAAATTGTTGGCCAGGATATCTGCCACTGTGTTGAGTCAACTGTTGTTGATGGCCAATCACGGTCGATGCAATTGACAACCCGTAATATCAGTCTTCAGAAGTTCATAGAAGTGGAGGAGAAGATCCGCTACGATCCACACCCTGATAATCCTGATAAGTGGACAGTCTGTCGGCAGCAGACTAGCATTCAGATAAAGCCCTTGTCTGCCCTGGCATCAATGGCGGAAAAGGTGGAGCAACGATGTGCTGAGAAGTTTGTGCAAAATAGCGCCAAGGGTAGAGAGGTCATGGAGAGAATCTGCAAGTATCTTGAAGCTGAATCAAGTGGAATTTCCCTCTGATGCCTACTATTTTTTTAACCTCTGTAGTCGTAAATCTTTTAGGCTGTGTTCCCTTCCAGCTTTTAGAGGAATGACAAAAGAATTTTTGGAGTCTAAACGACAGAGGACTTATATATTGGTTTTGAAATCAGTTTTCCATGCAATTTCCTAGCTGTTCTTGTTTTGCTAATAAGTAATACTCTGGTTTAAGTTGGGAGATAAATCTGTAATTATTGTGTTGTTTAACTAGTATAGTGCGCACACGTGTTGTTTTGGGTAACTGAACGAACAGGCTATTGGGGAACCACTCGTTCCTTTCTTTTCTTTTTTTTCCCCTCCATGCAGATACTGTGGTCGGAAGGAATTAAACACCGATGGAACATAAAAGTAGGGGATCTCCAAAACCAGAGAATGCAAGGACTTGCTGTCTCGTCGACGCTGTTAGCCTTTCTAGTATCTGAGCTACTTCACTTGGATGCACAATATGTAAAAGCGTACCTCTTGATTGATTACTTTTGTTCGTGTATTTTTTGTTTCCTTTCGCTCAGCAATTACGTCTGTAATTTCAGTAACAGAAATCAATCATGCTTACTCATTAATTGGTATCATCAACATTGTTTGTTATCTTGCCCAAATAGAATTCCATGGACAAATTCTTCTGATTTTTTGCTAATCTCCGCACTCGAGCAGTTAGGATGCTTGCGGGAACAATAATCATTTTGGAAGAGGAAGAGTGTCTACTTTTCAGGGTATCCTTTCCTTTTGTTTTTCGTGAGCGCTCAAAAAGAGAGAGAGATCTAAATACGCACGGCACGGTAAAGGGTGCTGGTGAAATTTGAAAACTAAGCATGTAATTTATACAACGCCATTCGAGAGACTGTATGGATTGTTTTCGACGTCATTCAAGATCTGCACATAACGAACATGCCTGCTAGAGAAAAGAAATGCCAAATGAAACAAAACAGATATATTACAAAGTAACCATGACAACGTCCAGTAAACCAGAGCATAGAATCACGACTTAAAAAGACACCAGTGCAACATACGAAATTCTCGCCAACCACAACAAATATAGAGTTTCTTCAAACTGCAGAGATGTCACAAAGGCCTCCAAGTAGAGATAACAAGATAAATGGGCACTCGATATAGATATTGCTGCAGCAAACTCAGAAGCCATCTCGTGCATGTAAACGAGCATCAAATTTCAGAACGCAACATCACTCTATCAGCCTTTATATTTTGTCAAGCTTCTCAGCCTTGACCACTGGGTTGGCTTTTGCTATGGCATTCTGGGCAGCAGTGCGGTAATCAAAGGGGCAGTCATGTTTGTCCGAGTACCGATGTACTGCACAGAAGAGGTTGCCGCACCGACAATTAAACCCCGTTAAACCTACCCTCTTGTTGCAGCTGGTGCAGCGTTTTGGGCCCTCCTTCAGCTTTGCCTCATCACTCTGCGATCCCAAGCCAAACGATGGCATAGAGATAGGTTTTGGCTCTACTGGGTTGGTTTCAAAACCCACAATAGCAGCAGCGGCGGCGGCGGCGGCAACAGCAGGGTCATTCCCGCTGCTGCTTGATGATGATCCATTGACAATACTTCCAATGGATGATGCAGCGAGCTTAGCCTGCTCCTGTTTCAACATCATATCCTTGTGGCATTTGGAACACATGTTCATCGTGGCTGCGCTTCCAAAGAAACCACAATTATTGATGCACAATATGGGACCTTCTGGGGGAGCCTGGCATCCTGTCTTGTCATGGTCCATCTTCTCAATTCTCTGCAATCAAATCATCAGAATACAGGAAAGGATCTATGGGGAGAAAAAGCATACCATGCAAGTTGGACAAAATAAAATGAAACTAATATGTATCGACAAACCATCTTTACAAAAAAAATATATATATATGTAAAACAGAATATAATAAATAAATATTTAACAGAAGACCTATAAAAGTCTCATTTATCTTTGATTTCAAATACAAAACCTAAACATCTAAATTCATTTTATCTAAACCCCCTCAGAATTATACCAATATATTATCCAAAATATTGACGAAAGCCCTCAAATTTCAACGTCCTAAAACCCCTTAAATTAGTTAAAAGAACAATTAAACAGGAAACAGAAGTGACAACCTCAAAAATTTTACATGCCCAAAAATTACTTTAGCTTCACAACCTTCAATAACATCCAATACCGCGTTTTAACATTATCAACAGCATTATATAAATACAAATAAATTAATTAAAAATATTAAAAAAAAAGGAGCACGCAGTAACCCTAACCTTTGAGCAAACAACCACGAAGCGAACCTCTCAAACCGATCTCCGTGCTTAGAATCGCATCAAAATTAAAAAACCTATCTTTCATGAAATGAACCCAACAAAAAAGAAATTAGAAGATCGATCAAACCCTAAATCAGTTGCGAAATAAAATACGAAATCAGAGGCTAAAAATTCGAAAGCGAATAAATCTTTAAATAATTATAACCTAACCCTGGCGGATTTCAGATTACCTTATGAGAGAGAACGCAAAGCCGAAGAGAGAAAATCCTTTCTCTCTCCTTCTTCTTCTTCTTCTTTCTCCTTTTTTTTTTTCCTTCTCCGCGACGTTCTCGTTCTATATAACAAGTACCATTTGCTTTCCTTTCTTCCTTTGCCAACAAACGCTCTTCACTGATTAGGAGATTACGTGGGCTTTACCTATTGGCTAAGGATTAACCTTAACTTCAACTTTCCTTTTTGGTCCTTCTTCAAAGTTCTTAATAACGGCTTTGCCCGGTAGGTGTCTTAGCGTCACCGCGATTATGGTGGAGAAAGAAGACTGTCCAATGGTTGTTGAGATAAGTGATTACGTCATCCGAGGCTGGAACTTGTCAAAAGAATAAAATGTTTTTTTTTTTTGTTGTTTTAGTTTTTTCCTTTTTTTTGGGTTAAATTATGAAAAGGAAGACTGATTGCATTATCTTACGCTGATTATGGATCTCAAGGTTGTCAAGGACGGGAAGTTAATAATCAATGCTTTTCCATGAAAGTGGGCTATCAATTTCTTTCAACAGAAACAAACAGAAACTTTTTTTTTTTTTTTGAAGGAAAGAACTTGTTTTTTATTAGAAGAATGTTGTTAATGATATTAGATAATTTATAGGAATTTATTCGTACATATACATATATATAGAAGCCAAAATTGACAGGACTCTTATACTGTCCAGATACAGGGAAAGAAAACAAAAATAATAAAAAAGGTCACTTTTTTTAAAATTAATCGTAATAAATTTTAAATTTTAAAAATAGTTATAGTAAATGTTAAATTTATTATATAAACAACTTATCTATCTCTTTATTTACAAAACTATAAATAATTCTTATTTATACACTAAATAAATTTATAGTAATTTATCTTATTGTTTACAATGTAAACATTTATTTATATAGTAAATAAGTTATTTACATTATAAATTTAAGATTTACTATAAATATTTTTCAAACTTAATATTTACTTCAAAAAGCTTCAAAAATCTCACATTTTCCCTCAAAATCCTAGACGAAAATGTTTACATTTTACATATATATGTATATATAGGGCTTTTTTTATTTTCGAGAATACATATGTACGAGGGCTTATGACATTAATATTTAACAATAACAATTCAAACAGCTAATCTAGAGGACTTGGGATCTTTTGTTACGTGTAAAAACCTAAACCATGTAGGACAGTCATGCTTTTTTTTTTTTTTCCCCTAATCAGAAGAATGACGTTATTTATCTTTTGATAAATTTTGGGTCAGTGACGGATTTGCACCTGTTAAGTTTGAACTTTTCGTTTACGACGAGACGTTTGGGGGATAAAAAAGATTAGATGATGTCGTTTATGACTAAAGTATCAACTTTCATAAGAAAACGACAAGTATTTTTTTAAATATAAACGACAAGTTGCGTATGTAATAAAAGCAGCAAAATTTAATACAACCATGTAAGGATTAAGGACGCATTATAAACAACAAATAGTTTACTCAGGAACTGACAGTTCTCTGTAGCTTATACAACAATTTAAAAAATACATAAACGGTAACACCGGAGGATTTTTGTTACATTAAAAATGTTATAAGTTAAAGATTATGTTAAGACAAAAATACAATTTAAGAAAAAAATAGTATATAATAACATGAAAAATTATACAGTATTAGAATAATACAGTATAAAAAACTACACTGATAAAGTTGTACAGTATGAAAACTACACACTAAAAGTAATGCAGGGTAGGAATGGACTGTTTAAGGTTAAGCAGTATAAAAATTTGACTGTTTAAGCTGAAGCAGTATAGGAATAATACTGTTTAGAGAATATAGATGCATAAAAAATGCTGTAATAGTATAGAGATTGTACCGACAGTATAAGAAAAATACTGTCAATATTAATTTAGACAGTACAAAGTTAGATAATATTGAAATTATATTATGTGATGGATGAAAATAAGTATGGGAGGTTATGGAACCTCATGAACTGTATGAAAAATAATACCGACAGCATAAAAAAATACTGTCAGTATAAATTTGGACTGCTTAAAAAGTTTAGTGGGACACCTTGGAAGTTTTGATTAAGCCACAACGTCCACTAATGTGGCCTAATCACATTTGGCCACCCAAAATAACCTAATTGATTACCAAGTGACTCATCACCGATTTATTTAAAAAAAAAGAGAAAAAAAAAGTGAATTAATTTATCACATAAGAGACCAAGGTAATGGTCTCCAACGTGAAAGAAAAAAAAAAAGAAGAAGAGAGAGAAACGTGAAAAGGAAGGAAAGAAAGAAAGGAAGGAAGAAAGAAAGAAAAAGAATGCTCTATTTTCTTCCTTCAAAAACCACCACCCCAAAGCAATTATGTCTCAAAAATTTTGATGAATTCCAAGCTCAAATCATGTTTAAAGCAAGTTCAAAGGGTTTGGTTCAAGATTTGGTACTTATGGAGGTAAAATCCTAAACTTTTTCTTATGGGGTTTTGGTGATTTTCTTTAAGCTTTGGAAGGATTTTGATGAGGTTTTGCGTAGTTTTTATGAAGAGAGCAAAATAAAGTTTTGAGCATTTCAAAGGAGGATCAAAAGGCTTGATGAAGTTTAGGTAAAATTTTAAACTTCATACTTGAAAAAGTTTATGTTTTTTAATGCATATTATATGTTTGATAAAATGTTTTGGACTATGGCATGCAAGATGAACTTTAAGGCGTAGTTATTTCATGTTATATGTTGATGGTGATGATGATAGAAATAAGAAAAAGCAAGGTTTTTGTGCAAAAGAATGAAAAGTTATTAAACTTAGCTAAAATTGTAAAGTTTAGTTAGTTTTCAAGAAGTGATAGTCTAGAGGGCTTTAGAGGCCAATTTATGCTCCACGCAAGGTCTCGAAATTGTCAACACAGTGAGAGAAACAACTTTTATGAACAAAGTTGTGTGAAATTCTAAAAGGACTAAATTGCTGAGTTTTATAAAGATTCAGCAGATTTGAAAATCACAGTAGGTATCACAGATGCTAAGTTTTGAAGAAATTAAAGTTTAGTCAAGGAAAGAATAATTAATGCTTATGTTTTATTATCAATTGAGTGGATTGACCAAAAAAAAAGTTAATTAATGAATTGGCTGTCGTATGATCAGGACACAGAAGTCGACTAATGGAAGGAAAAGAAATGAGATAAGAACGGAATAGAGAACGTTAGAACTAAGTTTAGGTAAGTTCAAACCTCACCTATAGCACGAAATAAATGATTTTTAAATATATATATATATATATATATATATGTTTGTGTTTGCAAATTTTAAAGTATGTTTTCACTTGTTATGCATAAAGTTTTAAAGATCAAGTAAAAGTTTGCAATGTATTTGCAATAATTATTATGTTCAAAGTGTATTTGCATTTTGTTTAATGCATAATGTTATACAGTTTAAGTTATGAATTTTATGTTGCATTTATTATGCAATAAATTGCATTCATTATGCAATAAGTTTTAGAGTACGAGTTATAATTTGCACAATGTGTTTGCATTTTATGTTGCATTTGTTATGCAATAAGTTGCATTTATTATACAGTAGGTTTTAGAGTATAAGATATGATTTGCAAAAGTTTTTGCATATGATGTGTTAACATTTGTTATGCTCATTAACATTAAAAAGAAGGTAAAGCATAGATGATAAAAGAAAGTGTCGTACCAGTCTCCTTGTTATGAGATATTGAAAGTAAAATTAAAGTTTAACCTCCTGAATGTGAGGTATATGACGTCAATATTCGATGGTCTCAAGTCTTTCACAAGGTAAGCATTATGTTTATGATCTCATAATTAACGATGTTGGTACGATCACTAAAGTAATATGAGAAAAATTAAAGAATAAGGGATAGAAAGTTAAAGTAAGATAAAGAAAGTTAAGGAACAAAGGTAGAAAGTTAAAGTAAGAAAAGAATATTAATAAAATGCTCGTAATTAAAGTTCATAATTGAGCATAGTTGGAATCATACATTATGAATTTGCTTGTATTCCTTACTATAAAGAATTTACGTTAAATGCTTATGAAAAACATTCTAAGAAATGTTTTATATTAAGTGTCATGAAAACATTTTCATAATTGTAAGAAAAGGTTTATAAAGGACGTTTTATGAAAAGCATTCTGAGGAGTGCTATATGTTAAATGTTTTATGAAAAGCGTTTATGAAAAACATTTTAGAAATGTTTTATGAAAAATGTTTATGAAAAACGTCTTTAGAAATGTTTATGAAATGTTTTAAGAGAAAGGTTTTCATGAGAAAAATTTTTAAAGTATGTTTTAAATGATTTGTTAGAATATGCTTGAACTTACTAAGCGAAAATTCATTAAAAGTTTCTTCATTCTATAGCTAGTTTTATGGGTGACCAGTGAGACCTGTTAGAATAGCTGGATGTTGTGGATAACAGATACGAGGATTTCGGTATGGATGCCACCACAGTTTGCTTCCGCTACACAAAGAGAAGGTTTTCTACTATTTAATATAGTGTTTTCAAAGTACTAAGAAAATCATAGTTTTAAGAAATATTTTTAAAGTTTTATAATATATTACAAAATATTTTATTTTCTTATAAAGTTAAGTTTTAATCAATGATTCAGTAAATATTTCTTAATAAGTTTTAAAAAACAATTTGAAATGGTTTTAAAGGTAAGTATTGAGCAATGTCTCAACTTGAATGACAACAGAGGTCGCAACAGTTTTTAAGTACGTTTTAAAGAATGTTTAAAGAAAAAAATTACTAAGTAATTAGTATTAATATTTAAGAACAATGTTTAAAAAAATTAGACAACTGTCCGAAAAAGCAAAGCGGCACATAAACTGTATCCTTAAATCTCCTAAAAAAAATGTATCTTTAAATACATAATAGGGCTGGCAAATCGTATTATATGTCATGTTTGTACCAACACGATTACAACATAATACGATTACGCTAAACACGAACACGACACGATTAATAAACGTGCCTAAAATATAAACACGAATACAACAAGCCTATAATACGTGTAACACGACACGCCTATAACACGTATAACACGACACGATTAACACAATTAATAGACATGCTAAAAATATAAACACATACACAACCCATTTACAACACACATAAAACGACACGATTAACACAAACACGATTATAAATAGTATTCATACCAATACGTTTATAATATACAAAACAATTAAATTACTTATTATTTAAAACTGAATTTTCTCTACAATATTTTAAAGAGCACAATCTTTTGAAGAGCTCTAATTAAAGAACTATTATTTTAAAAACATTTGGCTTTATTGGCAACCAAGACCGAATTTGAAGAAAGGGGAGCTCATCTTATATAGAGAAAAATTATAAAGACTTCTACTTTCCATCTGATGTGGGACTTTTGTGTTGTAGTTTAAATGAGTAAAAAAATCATAATAAACATAAAAAAGGCATTCATTTAGCACTGGTTGCTTTTCCAGTGTGGCGGTGAGACAAACAATATAACTTGCTCCAAGTGCAAGGTTCGATTCCTTGCCTTGCAAATCCAAAATTTATTTGTTTTAAGTTTTTTTTTTTGTTTTAAGCTTATATTATTTAAAATATAAATATATATATTTTGATTGATTTTATTGATATTTTAGTAGAAATATAGGTCTAAAATTGGGGTATTTTTTGTATAATTGTATTTTTGGTATAATCACTTAACTTAAAAAACTTAAAAAAAGGTTTTTTAATTGGCTTTAATTAAAAATAAATTAAAAATTAAGGTTACATATTCTAGGTATATACTCTAATAATAATTAATAGAAAGAATGGTTTATAAAGTTATAAAACACATCTTAAACTTAATTAATTAGTTTCAATAACCTATGAGTTTTGATTACAAATTTTACTAAATACTATAGTTATTAAACGTGTTATAAACGTACGGGTCGTGTCATGTTGACACATTTACTGTACGTTTAATTAAGCGTATTAAACGTATTAGCACGAATCTAACACGTTGATTTTCGTGTTATTCACGCCAACCTATTTATGGCCTAATTAATATATGTACGTTATAAACCCGTTTATATCGTGTCGTTTTCGTATCGTGTTATCGTGTCGTGTGCGAAATTGCCGGCTCTACGTACATATGTGTGATTTGATTTTATGATCCAACAAAACAATTGTTTTTTTTTTTTTTTAAGTACGTTGTTTGATGATCCAACGTGACCATGGTTTTTTTTTAATATTTTTCATGGTGAAGGAAGACGAAATAAGCAACAATAACATAATCACAATGTCGTTTTTCCTTTTTCTTTCCTCTGATAATCTTTTTCTATTTTTTTAAAAAAACTATAGATTAATTACGCCAAAAACTAATGCCCTTTAAGTGATAGAGTTTTTTTTTTTTTTTTAGTAAAAGTAATAAAAACTCAAAACAATAATTAAACATCGACAATTACGTGAAAGATTAAAATGGTTCATCAATGGTAACAAACTTCAAGAAACCCCATGTCGTTTTCAGCTTGACAAGCTACACGCCGTTTTGTATTGAAAGCACAGGAAGGTTAAGGCACACCGTTGCGCAAAAATTTATTAGAACTCTCAGGAGCTTGAGTTTGTTCTTTTGAGCTGAATATACAGAACGTACGTCTCATGTAGAAATTGATTATTGCCATTATAATAAAATTTCCTCAAACTCATTCATTCTCTCACAAGAAATTCTCTCTAGAATTTCATCACAACGACGTGTCGTTTTTAGATCCTAAGCTATAGGGTGTTTTCGTATTAAAAGTAAGCTGTTTTTTTTTTTTTAAATGGTAGTGGAATATAAAGAATACCTGTTAATAATACTTTTTTTAATACACAACTAATAATGCAATTTTAAACTGGCGGATCACGCGTATTTAAAAGTACAAATCTAAAACAACTTGATAAAAATTCAATACTTTGCGATAAAGATATAATGGACATAATATACACACACACACACACACACACACACAACATTATGCTTGCTGCAAAACTCACCTTATACTTGTACTCCAATAAATTTTAACATCAAAATCAGCAATTTGTATGAGCAAATCAAGTAAACGACAGTAAAGTTACAAGAAAACTGCAAGAAGTTTAAATTCTTTACCGACAACAAGCTTCAAACCCACGCGGAAAATAGTTGTGATTACGATAAGAATTATGTAATTTTGCATATAGAAAGTAAGCTCATGTGTCTCCCACCGTTCAATATTTCAACAAATGTCTTTCAAAAATCTCATTTCCGCCTATATAGTGTACCTGTCATATGAGACATATACACACCACATGTAGTGTTTGACAAACGTGTATGGCCAGACGACAATATTTATGAGACGAAGAAGCCTTGCAAACAGTCATTTTTGGCTTTAAACTCAGGAGAGGAAGGAGAAAAATGAAAATTCCGTTGTGTACAAAGATAAATTGCCAAAACGGCTAAAATAATAGAACTAACAAAATGAGGAATAAAGTCCACCGTCAATACATCCAAACCACTCCAAAAAAACAGAATTGAGTAACAGGTGGGTAAACATGGTTATAAGTTATACCAACAAAAACTATTAACTTCAGTCATTTAATGTCGAAAATAACAGTATCGTTACTTCTACAGTCAGTGGAGAGTTCACTGTAGCGAAAACATTGATCACATCAGTTAATGAATGATGGTTTTAATTTTTTTAACTTTCTTTTTTTATTAATTAATTTCATCAATTTTTTAAACGCAATCAATGTTTTTTATAGTTGTTAAGTTGTAACACCCCGAAATTTATTAAGTATTATTAGAATATAAGATGGTAGATTAGTGTGCCATAATGATTATTTTAAACTTAATTTGATCATTTTGTGGAATTTCTAAATTTGTTATGTTATTGTTTTAAAAAAAATTAACTACTCTTAATTAATTTTAATTGTTATTTTAAATTTTAATAAAATGATTTGTTAAATACCAAGTAGCTTTTATTTGAAAAAAATGTGTTGTTGCACATGGTTTTATGCAACTAATTTTCTATCTCTTCCTCTATTTATTTCATCTCTCTCTCTCATTTTCACTCATCCTCTCTCTCTCTCCCCGTGCATCTCTCTCGCTCTCTCTTCCTCTCTCGGTTTCACTCTCTCTCTCTCTCATTCTCTCTCTAAATTTTTGAAACAAAATTTGATTTCAAACTTCGGGATTGTGGATTGAAGGCTCGGGAACACGATTGAGCGACTACAAACTCGATTCAAAGCTTCGATTCAAGGTTAGTTTTTAAATTTTAAAACTCTTTACGTTTTTTCAAATTTTTTTTATTTTGAAATCTAAGCATTTCTAAGCTTAAAAAACCTTCAATCTAGGTTAGATGAACTTAGATTAGCTAGAATATAAACTTCGTTTCATCAAAAAGGGATTTAAATCAAGATTTTTCATTTTTCTCTAATTTTCCTCATTTTTGGATTTTTTCAAAAATTTTGTTTAAAACTTGTTTTAATACATTAAAAAGTAATCTACTATGTTTTCTATCAATTATGAGTATTACCCATGCTTGAGAATTGAGAAAATATGTTAGAATTGAAGATTTGGGCTCGGGGAGGCCGAGACCCGTGCCTGAAAAATTCTATAATTTTTTCAGATCGGCAGGCCTGATTCAAGTGTTCGGTAGGCCGGATTCATCTGACCGGCAGGCCGAACCTAGAAATGTTTGGCCGACCGGACTTGGACCTCCGGCAGGCCAACTTGCATAGTTCGGCCGGCTGAACCAGGGCGGTCGGCCGGCCGACTAGGCATGGTGAAATTTTATGATTTTTCACCCGTTTTTTTTTTTTGAACCCCGATTGAAATTCTAACTTTATAAAATGATTTTATAAACCTAAATGGCACACTAAGACATCATGAGAAGATTTAAATACATAGGATATCTCACACTAGATACTAATAGATCTAGTATGTATTTAAAGTTATGCGTGGATCTGCGGAGCTAACGTATAGCGGACCGGAATAACGGTATGGGACAACGGCACGAGTATTGAGGTAGGACTTCTACCCCTTTTTCTTGGTAACCTGATTTTAAAATGACTTTGGCCAAAAAAGAGATTTTTATTAAAATGTTTTCAATAATTGATTGAAAGAGGATTTTAATGTCTTCAAAAACAGTAGACTTGAGGTGGTTTTTATAATAAACCTCATAATGAATGTAAATGATCATATTTGGTAAAAAGAGATTTTAATAATCATGAAAAGATATATATGTATATATATTTTGGGGCATGATGCCATATCAGAGATCGAGTCGTGTAGTGAGTGACCTTGGGGGCAGGTCCTGAAACTCAGCTGGGCCACTATGGTGGTGAATTACATATGGTTTGCCCAGGAAAAGAAAATGTTATTCTTTTTGGTCGACCTATAAAATTACTTTGGTAAGAAAAGTCTTTGTTGGATCCTTACTCTTGCATTTATTTAATTATTTAATTATTTAATCATTTATTTGTCTATTTATTTATTTACTCATTCAAGTTCATTTTTCAAATGTTTACTTGATTAATGAGATTTCTTTTAAAATTAAATGTTTTAAATAAATAGTCCTACTGAGCATTTGACTCACATTTTATTTGTTTTGAAATCTTACCCCATAGGTGGATATCAGCTTAGGATCGAAGAAAAGTCCGCTAACCGGATTTGCGATCAGTAGAAGATTTTGGTAGGTCGTATTATAGCAAAACAAGGCATGTAAATTCTTAACTTTCTTTTATTCTGAACTGTGGTTGTATTACAATATTATCAGTACTATGTGTGTGCACAAGATGTGGGTCAGTGGGGACCCATTTTCGCCTCACCTTATATTTTGATTGTTTTTACTGTTTCCTTATTGTTTATTTTTTTATTCTCATTTGTTCAAATATTATAACTGTTAGCTTTAAATCAATGATTTTAAAATTACTACATTTTTTACTAATAAAATAAATTCTAAAACCCAATTCTTAACTAAATTTTTAATTAATTAATTTAATTAATTCACCACGTCACCTCCCGTATTTCAGGGCGTGACATGGGTGGGGAGTCATGCTTGCTTATATGTTGCATCAGTGATTGCATGATTTATTTAAACGGGTCAGGAGACATTTAAATGTTAGGTACCCACAAATTTGGGGGGACAGTGGACTTATTAATGGAAAAAAAGGTTGGATGAATGTCAATTAATTTTTCTTGTTTTCAAATGAGCTATTGTGTACCTTTTCATTAATCTTTTGTTTCTTTTGATTTGGAGGTGGGGATTTAACTATAGACGTTGTCATCCTTAGGCTGAAGTCTCAATCACAATTAATAAATTCTCTATTTAATGGTTTTTTTTTCCTAAATTTCCAACATAGAGATTGAAAACAGAGAAACAAATTTGCACTTCCAAGAAGAAAATCTATAAGGATAAAAATTGATGAATTTGTAATACAACTCATTTTTAAACTCCTAATTACGGTTTATGACCTTTAAAACGACCTAAAACGAGTCCTTGAACTATAGTCGTGCATGTTTTACAAGTTGTTCATCTAAATGTTAAAATTTCAACGGAAAAAGATATGACTTTCTTTTTAACAAGTACGGTCCAACATGTAAAGTTACAAAATTATCCCATTTTTAAAAAATTATTGCATGAAATAATGAGTTTGAGATAATTTATAAATCAATAAATTATTTTGAAAAGTATTGAAAGTCAATACCAAAATTTAGTTTGGAACTAAAAATGAGAACAATTTTCTCAGTAAGTGTTTTAAATATCATTGAAATGAAGGAGGATAAATAAACAAGGATGAAACATAGATTAATAATTCTGACTAATCCATAGATTAGTGAATTTGAAAATGGAAAAATAAACTCTTGTGAAACAACCGTTAGGGGGCGTAACGGCTAGTTCCCACAACCTATCAAAAGCTATGGACTAGATTTAACTCGACTCCAGTCTCTGTCCAAGAAAAGTTTCCCTTGTTCTTCATTATCCGATGATTTGACTCTCTCAGATCAACGGTTGAATTGTGGAGAAGAGATGCTTCTTTTGCAACACCTGAGAGAAGCACAAGAGAGTCATCGTGGGGACCTCACAACAGAATCTGATGGTCCCACAAGTCCTAGGGAACACCCAAGGGAAAACGTTTCCTAGCTTAAAATATAGTTTAATTATGTATTAAAGTCGACAAAATAACCGAAAATTAAAGAGTGATTAAGTCACTAATCCGAGAATCCAACGGCTATAAATACCGGAGTCTCTGACCGTCCCCAATGCACAAATCCTCTCGCAAAAACAGAGCACAATTTATCTTCCATCATCTCTCTGCTCTGTTTCTATCTCTCTCAAATTCTTCTCCACTTTCTCTCTCTAGAAAAATGGCTTACGTTAGCAGAATCACTCTCTTCTTCTTTGTGGTGTTGGCTATGTTGGCTCTTTCAGCTACAGCGCAAGATAGCGAGCTCTCTCCGGCTCCGGTTCCGGCTCCAATGATAGAGAGCGCTGCAGGGTTTCCTGCGAGTTTTCCCAGCGTTTTCCTCCTCCCTTCGCTGCTCTTCTCTTTCGCGGCATCTCTGTTGTGCTAGAAGATTCTGTAAGATTCAAGTTTGAGATTGTTACTAAATGAGAGAGTGATATATATAACATGTTTATATCTTTTAAGTGGTAGATTTTCTGTATTAGTCATTCTTTTGACCTAATCTTTGGTTAGGGACTTCATTTGTATTGCCTCATTAGTTATATATGAAAAAAAAACACACTAAAATTATAATTTTTGTTAATTGTCTTATTATTATTATTATTATTATTATTATTATTATTATATTTTTTTATAAATTGTATTGTTATTTGTTATTCTGTATTTTTCTGCCAAGAAACGTACTCTGTTTGTTGGTTGTTACTATTGACCAAATTCTAAAAGTAAAATATATCATAATTATGCCCATGCCTTTAATTTTTTTGTTTATCTATCTTGAACTCGATCCTGTTCGCTCTACAATTATTCAAAGTGAGCACATTCTTAAATTATTATCAATTATGTCCATTGTTTTTTTAATCCTCTCCCT
Organism: Artocarpus hirsutus; assembly: GCA_946598075.1. NCBI lineage: Eukaryota > Viridiplantae > Streptophyta > Magnoliopsida > Rosales > Moraceae > Artocarpus > Artocarpus hirsutus. Next base: position 91,236 of record CAMOHE010044975.1, read on the forward strand.
TCCGTCTCTGCTCTTCTGTGGCGTCTCTTGTTGTACTGGATTCTGAAAGATTCAAGTTCGAGATTGTTACTATTTGATGACACGAGTGGGAGGTGGATTTATGTATTAGCCATTATTTTTTTGGCTCAAGCATTGGCTAGGGACTTCACTCTATTGAATCATTAATTATATAAGGAATAAACTCTATAATTATAGTTTGGGAGGTCTATGGTGAAGTACAAATAAATTCTCCGCCGTGGAGAATAATCCAACATCTAATTCAAAAAAACAAAAACCCAAACTTCCTCATAGTCACCGCCCACCTCGCAGCTGGAAGCCCCCACACGTCAACGCCATCGTATCTCACCTCTGTGCTCTCACCGCTGTCAGTTGATGATTCCTTCTCACCGGCAGCACCTTGCTTTTGCATAGCTGATTATGACAGGACAATGACTTATTGTCCTTCCGCGATGTTAACGATGCTAAATTAGACCCCACAGAGGCGCCGATTTCCCTGAGTTGGTAGAATTTGCCAAATTGGCCGTCGGGTTCATCAAATTAGTCACCGGAGGCGGCGGAGACGAGGAAGACAAAGAACCAGAATTTAGAGAATTCGACGAGTCGAAAGACGACGAAAAACTTCACCATTCGACGCTGCGAATCTCGGTGCTTCCTTGGGTCGAACAGAAGAATCCGACATACAAAAAGTCATTGACATACTGATCGAGATCAAGAGGAGATGATAAAATCGTTTTCGGGTTTGAGATTCGAGTAAGACACCGAAACATTGAGGATCCGAGTCGACTTGTCGTCGCCAATCCAGGCGTTGACCAAATCGCGGCTCTTGACATCAACTTCAACGGCGGCCAAGTCCCTAACCTCGGACAAAACGACACTGTTCAGATCCAAGCCGACATAGTTTTCATTAATGTCGTTGAATTCGACGTTTATAAGAGCGTCGAACTCGACGGTGACGAACCTAAGGGCGATGATGGCTTCGGAGGGGCTGAGAAAGCCGCAGACGGTGCCGAGGGTGTCGAAATCGGGGGAGAGGAAGAAGGCGAGGCCGCCGCAGGGTAGGGTTGAGGTTAGTGACAGAGAAGGAAAAGGATGAGCAGACAAAATAATGAAATTCTAATGATTATATGTGGTATGGCTTATTGTAACTTCAGTATTACTTTATGCTTTTTTTACGGCTAGATTTTGATTTACGGTCTAAACAAATATACTGATGGGAAAGTTAAGCGCCCCCACCCTAGATTTTACGACATAGTTCAAGTTGCATGATTTGTAAATGCTGAATATAATAACTAGTGTAATTTATGTGTACATTTTGGTAGATGATTGAAAATAGAGGAACTATTTACCCATCTAAAAGTGCTGTAATTTTTACAAATTTTATAAAGATCATTTCATCTTCTCATCACGTGATAAAAAAATGATGACTCCAAAAAATTTACCAATATTTATTCTATATTGAATAAATTGCATTATTGCACCATGAACTATTTGTTTTTTTTAAATACATTTTTACAAAATACATTTTTTAATAATTAATATCTAATTGTTATTTTTAATTTCCGTTCAATATTTCTTTTTCACATGATGAGCTTTAATTTTTTTTTCAAAATGACGAGATCTACCTTTGAAAAAACTCACGTGTGAATGTCGTGATCAAAATTGCTTATGCCTTTTAATACTTGTTTACTATTAAATCTCAAATATCAATGATTTGAAATTCAAAGTATATTATGATAAGACTAAAAGTTGCATTATATAAAAAACGAATAGTTTAAAATACAATAGTATAATTTACTCTCACGTACTGGTTGAAGTGTCGCAAAAAAAGTCTCTAGAAGGCTTAGAAAAGGAAATTAAAACCTTGCATTTGAAAGATTAAGAAATAATCCCTTGATGTTGTTATATATTTAAATTAAACTAATCTTCATTAGAGCTGAGTAGAATACGCTCACTCCTCTAGAATTTTGTAATTTTTCATATAAGTTGATGGATAATTACTTAAAAAGGTAAAACAAAAAAGAAAAAGAAGAGAAAAAAAAAAGCCAAAAAAACTAATTTTCATATATGTGGTTCTTTCCTTTACGTAATTAAAAAAAGCCAATAAAGTGTTTAGAAGAGTAAAATTCAAACTTTAAAATTCCAAGCATAAACATTACGAAGCTCTTATATGTTATAGTATTAAGCAAATGTGTGTTACAATGTAAACATCTAATCACATATGGTAAGTTGGAAGACATTTTTTGGCACAATTGATTTTACTTTTGTTTCTTTTTTTCTTTAGGTTTACTATACATGATCTAATATTAATCAAAACAAGAAATGAATGAAAGGTTCAGTCCTTCCTAGCTACTTGACAATTGATCCTTTCACAACCCTTTCGGTTATCAATGCTTCAAATCATTACATTTCAGATTAAGTATTTTTTTTATTTTTGTCAAAAAAGGTGTCTCAGGGGTAATTGACATTTTCTTAGAAGGATATTATTTACTAGTTACTAAATAATATACTTATACACGTATATCATGTTGTCAGTGACGGAGGGAGAATTTTTTTTTTTTAAGGGGCGGAAGTTAAACCTTAAAAAAATAACAGTTTAATTCCACAATTTTTCTTTTAAAACTTCTGGTCTTTTTTTTTTTAACCTTTTCTTATCTATTTTTATCTTTTATTCCTTCCTTCAAATGAGCCAACATATAATAGAGTATAATTCAATTTTTAAAGTTTATGTCTGTATCTAATTTTGCTTTTATTAGAATTTTAAGTTTGAACTATTAAAGTATTATAATTCAAAATTTAAGGTATGATCTAAATATTTAAAAAGTATTATAAAATATGAGTGTACATAATAGAATTTGGGATGTAATAAAAAATATTTTAAAAACACATGTAAATACAGTTATTAAAAATTTCAAGGGAGCAAATTAAAGTAAAAAGTGCAAGAAAATCTGTTTGGTGGTCAAAGTGTACAAGAGCCCATTGAGCTCGGAGATAGCCGCCCCCGGCCCTAAGCAGCTTCAAGGGTGTTTATAAGAATGCTACAAATTTTTGGCTTAATTAAATTATGTCATAAGGAGAAAATATATATAAAAAATACCACAACTATTTCACACAATATATTTAAAATACAAAATATAACCTTAAACTCTATGGTTCATGTCAATTAAGCTTTATGATTTTTTGTCAAAGTATTTGTAGAGCAAGAGAGTATAATCATCTAACAAAATAATTTTGTTTAAACAATAAGACAGTAAATGCATGAATCTTTTAGGGTATGGTAAAGTTCAATCCAGTAGGTTTTTCTATATTATTTTCCCTAAATATCTCCAGCTCCACCCTAAGTGTTATTCATGTGGATATGTATAGCAATTAGCAAATTATCTCACAATAAGAAAATGAGGAATAAAAAAAATTATTCTACATTTTTACGTATAAGTTTTTACTACACAAAAATGATTATGTTTGAGTTAAGAAGAGTTAAAAATGACTGAAAAAATCAGGTCATCACGATTTTTAGACGAAGTTATGATAATAAGGAACAAAATGACATACATTGGTGTTGGGAAACGGTCGGTGGAGTGAAGCTAAATGCTCAAAATGAGTGACATTGTTGTTTGAATTTTAGAAATGACATGTCATTATATAAATGGGAAGTAAAAGAAAAAGCATTTATAAAAAGTAAACAAACCATATACAAATAAGCGACAATACGGCATTCTAACAGCATATTGCTTATTCATGTAGAAAACCATGTATATATATATATATATATATATATATATATATATATCATGCATAGTAAACAAACCATATAATATCATTAATTATATACATTATTATCTCAAGCAGCACAATACCAAATCATAGTGTGTTTTTTTTTTTCTAACTATATATATATATATATCATGCATAGTAAACAAACCATATAATATCATTAATTATATACATTATTATCTCAAGCAGCACAATACCAAATCATAGTGTGTTTTTTTTTTCTAACTTAACTATATATAATATAAAACTTATATGATATAATGGTAGGTATCTTAAAACATATATCATAATCTATATATCTTAAAACAAACATAATATTCTACATATCTTAAAACCTAGAAAACTGTTTTTTAAGAAGAAAATTTAGATAATATTTAATATAACCTATATTATAAAATGAGATGGTGAGCATCTATCATAAATTAGGATCGTTTGCCATCCCTTAAGACATGGCACGAGTTTTTCATCCTTGATAAGTTTTCTATATCCTTTGACTCCCCAATTTTTTGTCACCATTCCCGTGTCCAAGCAAAACAACTCCATGAGCTGGTGGTTTAGGAAAAACATATTTTTGTTTAAAGACTTCCTGCCTAATAAATAAATGATAATTTAGAAAATCAACAAAAACATGAACATTTTTAATTTGTTAACCATCACATTCACAACATAATAATTATAAATAACTGAGCAAAATGAATTGAAAATAGTTTTCAAAAATAAATAAATAAATAATGAAGAGAATTTATAGCTTTTTATAAAGTTAAACAGTATTGTAAAGAAAAAATTGAGCTTTATTATGTTTAGATTAGTAAAAGATACAAATTTACTCCTATATTTATGTTTAGTTACCGACTAATATCAAATTGTAAATATTTTTCAATATATGTAGAGCTTACCTGCAAAACTCTTTGTCGTTTAAAGGTAATTTCTTGATCAAATACAGATTGAATGTAAGCTATAACTAAAAAACAAAATAGAAGGCCAGGGTATACTCTGGTCTAGAAAGCCAGGGTACACTCTGGCCTTGAGAATGATAGGACCAGATTAAAGAGCTTCAAGAGGTTGGTGGTCTGTATACACTGTTTTGTGAACAATGACTTTTAAAATACATTAATCCATTGCACAAACGAAAAAAAATACTAAAACATATAGTGTTAAAAACAAAAACTAAAAGAGGTTGCAAGCATGACCTAACTGTTAAAACCACATTAATCTCTACCTGAATGTGAAAAGTTCGAATCTTCTTTTCCAAGTTTAACAAAAAAAAAAAAAAAACCGCAAAGAAATAGGAATAATACAATAACTTCTTTTTACCAAAAATACAATTAATTATCTTGGGTTTTGATTCAGGGTCACTTTCATGCTTGCGAAGGTAGTCACTTTTATAAGTCATCCCATTCTTGATAATGTATTGAGGTGTCGTTCTTAGGTTATACCTAATACATCCTTGTGTTGGTGCATATAGTCCAAAATGTCATGAGCAGAAAGCTCAACTGAATTTTAATGTCCTTTTTACACATTGCTTAAATGCAAGCAGTTGTTGCTATTGCCAAACAAAAAGCTGGTAACAAGATTTAACTTTCATTTATTTCTAATGTTTTCAATAATGCGAGACTAGAAAAGATTAAGAAAACCAAAAAAACATTTTTTTATTCGAAAGTTTTATAAGATACTTACAACAATCTCCTTGATCTCTTATAAGATTTGGAAAGAATTCTTTCTAGTTTACCAAGTCAACAATTCACCGAGTCAACCCAACTAGAAGCAAGTTAAGAAAATATTATTCAATTAAACATTAGCAAAAATAAAAACTTAATTTAAAATCTTAAAAGTTCCATCTTTTAAACTTACTAGATTGTGCACTATTCTGAAGCGAATTACAAACATTATATTGTCAAGCGTGTCCGCTTTCTTGTAGCTAATCCATGATAATTAACTTTATTTTTATAAAAAGTAGTTATTTAGAATTTTTGTAACATTGTTTTGTTTAGTTTTATGTTAATGCAATAGAATAATGTATTTAGAAAGACGTTGGTTACAAAACATATGAACACAGATAACAAATTCTTTAAGCTCCTCAATTTGGCCATGTGATTAGTAAAATGAAAATATACATAAGATACAAATACTTAAATAAGTGAATATTCAATAGAGTTTGATTATTAGTACCATGAGATGCATCTAGCAATTGAATATTCAATAGAGTTTAATTATTAGTACCATCAGATGCATCTAGCACTTGACGAGAGTATTTTGTTGCAAATATTTAGCAATGAATTGTAAGAAAATTTGTTTTTTCAAATGATTATGAATATGTTGACACGTCATCATATAGCAATTCATTTTAAGCGCAAAACAATAATTAAGTCCTAGCAGTTTCATAAGTACAAAAATGATCAATTGTTTAGAGGCATGCTAATGGAATTAACAAAGAGAATATGTTGATTCAATTGTTGAAAATTAGTTGAACAATAGTTTGTGCAACCAAACTATGTTGTTATACTTCTCCGAAGGTTTAACTCCTAATTATGTTGCTAATTGTACAATTACTAATTAGTTTCACAATTAAAAACATAATTCTATAATAATTATGAAACTATATCTATCATTATAACACTGTTATCCTAAGGATTCAATTCAGATTACGTTAATTATTGTACTTTTTGAATATAATAAGAGTGCTTTTTGTAACATAGTTAAACTAAAAATACTGTAGCAATTGAAATCTTGTAAAAGAAAACACAATAATAAAACTAGTTTGAACTAAACTTTTTAGTTCAAACCTATATTTTTATAAGTGTTTGTCATTTAATTTTTTTTAGGGGAAAAAAACCCTTGATAGCACAATTGTCAACTACTATTGTTTATTGGAATATTTAGTATTACAACGGACTACTCAAGTATCATATTGGAATACTCCAGTAGCACAGTCCACAAATGGTTGCCAACATTTTTGGTATTACGACGGGTTACTCTTAAACAGTCACTAGTGGCTACAATTTGTGTGCGTGGTGTTTGCATAAATCTTCCTCTCATAATTCAAAAAAAAAAAAAAAAAAAACTCACCTTCCCTCGCTCTGTTTTTTTTTAATCACTTGTTGGCTACAGCCATTAAGTGCTGAGGATATATACGTCCCACTAAAACCTTGACTAGAAACTTAGACCAAATTCTTCACCAATTTTGCCACCTAATTTTTTTTATAAGGTGTTCGTAAATATTTAGAATCAATTTTGATTGAAAATATTATAACATATAAATGTTGTATATTATAGTATATAGTATATAAAAAATTTACACTATAACAAGTAAAAGTGCGTTGATTTAAACTCACGTTTTGAAACATTATATTAAGCTTTTAGTATAAGTTAATTTAGAAAAACAAAATATAAAAAAAAAAAGGGACTTAAGGGGTTGGGAGTTGGGCAAAATTACACTGGGGCATGCCTCATGCCGTAGCCGGAAATGTAAGGTTAGGTATATCAACTATCCAAGGATCAACTCCACCGAGAAAGAAAGAAAAAGAAAAAGAGGGTGGAAATTGTTAAACCCACCTCTTCAAACCATCTCTTTCTTCGACTGTAGAGATTCCTCTCGTCCTGTCAGAGCTGTTATGTATGGCATCTTTGGTCTAACCCTTGCCCCCCAAGTTTACCTCCAACGAACCACCCGTGTTGATCAAGTTCTTAGCTTTGTCTAATCAATCTTCAAGCGCCATCGAATTCTTTTGCTTTCTTTGTTTCGACTTTCTGGGCAGAAGACCTCCATGGATTCTCAGGTCTTGGTGGCTCTCGGACTCTCTCTTGTCGGTGGACTTAGTACTTCCATAGGTCAGTGAGTCTACAAGATTAACGATATTTTAGCTTTGAATTGAGTAATTGAATAGATTTTTGTTGTCAATTGTTATAACTCATAATTGGGTTAATGGAACTTTGATTATCCAATTTGGTTTATGGGTACTTGTTATCCGAAAGAAGTTTGCTTTCTGAATATACGAACGAAATCATTATTGAGAAATGGTGTGTGATTGCTTTTTATTGTTTCCTAGGATTAAAAACTTTGTAGTTTCATGAATTCTTAACGAAGTTGCGTCATTTTGTTCTGTAATCTAATTGTAAGAGAGTTCATTGTGGAACAGGTGCACTTTTTGTTATCCTCAATCCGACTCCCAACTTGAAGATGCTTGGACTTCTGCAGGTAATGTTCACAGATTAAGTCCTCCATCACTGTTGCTTTGTTTTTTTATCCCCAACTAATAATAATATGGCATATTTTTATTGCTTGGAAGAGTTATTATATGAACCATTCGGTTCATGTACTCGAATATAAAGTTTGAACAAAAATTCAAATGTTTATGAGAGAAAATGCTGCAGTAAAAAGGTTAGAATAATGGTGGAACCTATGAAACAAAAGGGACACATAATTCACCCTGTTCGCATATGCCCTTACTGTGCTCTGTTTCTTCCACCTGATGATTATGTGCTATGTTTTACTTGGCTACTTACTTTTTCTGAATTAGGCGAACCCATTTTCTTTTTTGGAAATTCTTGTTAGGTCAGTGGAATTTTGGATACATCTCTTAATGTTCTCTCTGCAGGGTTTTGCTGCAGGTCTGATGCTGAGTATATCATTCCTGGATTTGGCTCACAATGCAATTAACTCTATTGGATTCTTAAAAGGGAACTTATGGGTAAGCTGGTCACTTCAGTGCTCAAAAGCTGAATGAAATTGTGAGATAGGAAACTATTTGTGTTTGCTACAATGATCTATATTCTACTTTCTCCACTGTGTAGTTTTTTGCAGGTGTTATTTTCTTTGCTGTGGTTGCCAATTTTATACCAGAACCAACACTTGCTCCTGTTCCAGACACGAAAGATAAAAAGGTCTGGATTTTCCGTTCCATAGGATATATATATTTATATATATATATCCTAGTTTCTTATTATTAGGTATTTGAACTGTCATCCAAAATGTAGAAGGCAAGTTGACTATTAGAAAATCTACCTGAGAACAGAAAAAAGGAGATGATGGGGGAAAAGACATTATGAAAAAGCATCGCCGTCAAGTTTTGTTCAGTGGTATTATTACAGCAATAGGTATGTCCCCCTTGTTGAAATGCTTTAATTCACCTTCTAGAGTGTGATTATTAATTATCATTTTTAAGATTAATTGCTAAAAACCTGTAGAATTGTCATTTACTGTGATCTTTATGCATAAGGCTTTAATTAAAGCATAGGTTGCATGCTTTTCACTGATCTAATTATTTTTTCAAATGCAGTAAAGATGGATGAATGTCTAAATATCCATTTCTTGATAGTTATTTAATGTTTAAAATCCTGCTAATCATTCCTACTCTGATAGTTTTTGCACCCACTTTGAATCATAGGCATAAGCTTGCATAATTTTCCAGAAGGAATGGCAGTGCTCCTTGGATCCATGAAGGTAAGATTGGCATAACCGAAAACCAATCTGATAATATCAGAGGTCTAGTTTCTTCACTGTGATTTCCCGTGGGGTATTAGCTAAATCTACCTTCTGGTTTGGATTCTTCGTCTATTCTTCTATGATTTGTTGCTTATAGGACCTTTTTCATATGCAAGTGGAGCTGTAAATTTGTTATTAAGAGACCCTAAGCAAGTTTTTGTTTTATTAGATATTGGTTTAACATGCAAATTTTTGTTGTTGAATTAGTTCTTTTGTATGCACCAACAATATTACCATGCAAGTGCCAATTGTTGTTGTAATTTAGAATTCTTATTTGTTTCATGATTTTACAGGGTCTTCGTGTTGGTCTCAACTTGGCACTGGCCATTGCTTTGCACAACATCCCAGAGGTATATATTCAACGGATCAGTGGGTACTCTCAATCTGACTTGTTTAAGTTTCCCTTGTGATGTTTATAAATTTTGAAAGAGAGAATTAGAAAAAGTTGGGTTGCATTTTAGTTAAGAGATGATGCTGTCAGAATAAAGGAGAAGGAAAATTTGAAACTGGATTTATGATGTTTTGAAAGTCAAGCGATAATATATAATGGTCTCTGTTTTGATACGACATTTGTTATCTTGTAGGGTGTTGCTGTTGCACTTCCTGTTTACTTTGCAACACAAAGGTAAGAATTTTGAAGACACCATGCCAGTATTTGAAAGAACTCAAATATGTTTGATCTTATATTTCACATGTAAAATATGATTACAATAAATGCTAAATTGGTTATTCTTAAAGTAAAATGTAATAAACTAACTAGTTAGTGTGAGCTAGAGGATAACGGTACAAGTGGTAGAGACATTTACCGTCTTGGCACATCGGTAGGGCATGTTGGTTTCTGGTGGTGATACAGAAGAAAGTTGTGAATAGGTTCCATGCTCATATTAGTCGTGTTACTGAAAATGATGAAGAAGAAAGAAAATTAATGGGTTGGCCGTAAATGATGTAGTGGCTATCATATGGTTGTGAAGGAATCTTGTCAAGAGCCAGGCTTGCACTTCTAATGATTACTCCAATATTGCTATATTGCTTAACATATTGGTTTCTCCATTTCCTCAAATTTGACCCTACTAAATAAATCAGTTTACGCTAACACTGAGAGAGCAACCTAAGTTGCTTTGTTGTTATTGACAAAATTGCAAGCCATAGCTAAAACTCTAAGTTATGCACTTGGATTTCACCGTAGTGGTGTTTCCAGGGTTGTGTTTGTGTTTATGGCTTTTGGTTCATTTAGTGCATTGGTTTACTTTTCAATTTTGGCCTCTATGTGTTGATATTTTACAAATCTGTCTCAATAAACTAGATTTACTTATTTGGTTGTCTTTCACAGCAAGTGGCAGGCGTTCAAATTGGCAACCCTTTCTGGTTTTGCTGAACCCTTAGGTGTTATAATCGTAGGTAGGTCAACTTCTTTCTTGTGGATACACGAGGCTTTCTTCTTCTTTGGGGGGAAAAAAAAAGAAAATTAGAAAAACACAAACTTTATTATTTTTTTTGGCTACCAAATCAGAGTTGCTCTTAGAACATTGAATTATTCCAGCTAATCCTTCCTTCATTTTTCTCAACATCGATGCTGGTCACTTTCTGAACAGCTTATCTATTCCCAAGCAGCTTGAGTCCTGAAATTCTTGAGGGCCTTCTTGGATCAGGTTTGTGTTGTTGATTCTTCCAGACTTTTTCCATGGACGGATAAGATTTTGATTACCAAATAATTAGGATTCTTACATATATTTTTGTACCAAGTGCAGTTGGTGGAGTAATGGCTTTTCTAACTCTGCACGAGATGCTGCCCTTAGCGTTTGACTATGCCGGGCAGAAACAAGCTATCAAGGCCGTGTTCTTGGGAATGGCATTTATGTCCGCGAGGTAATAAACCATGAATAGTGATAGTGTGAAAAAAGATTGTTATTGATGCCTTGTGAGAATATGATATTGACTATTTCTTTGTCTCGTGTTTAAATTTTGCTCGTTGGTTTTGCAGCTTATATTTCCTTGAAATCAGCTTACCTGAGGAGCTGAGCTTGTAGAAACTGGTCAGCATTTTACTGTTGTACATGCCTAATTAACCTGCCGTATCAATTGTTCTATCCCAGCCAGTGACTTTTCTTCGTTTTTTGAAGATTAGTACTGATAATCAGCTTCCTTTAAGTCCTTTAAATTAGTTGAAGAGCAGTGGCTAATTTGGCGACATGTACTTGATATATTGACCTTTCTTTTTTGCTATTAAAAAAAAGGGAATTGCACGAAACGTTTATGAATTTATTAAATTAAGAGCTGCTCATCATACCAATAAAAAAAAAAAAAGAAAAAAGAAAGAAAGAAGGAGCTGCCTATCATATCTCTCTGCTATTTATATGGAGCTAATGGGCCATTTAGGAAATGAGTTGAAATGGAGACTTTGAAGTAAAAATACTGTAGCATGTGAGAGAAAAAACTATTAAAAACTTGGTTAAAACTGTAAACTACGGTTTCAACTGTCACTCCTAAACGGCCGATAAATACTGATCATGAGAAATCTAGAAGGATGCTTGTCAGCTAGTGAGCAAGCACAAAGAATCCTGCCCCCTTTTTTCAGATACTTCAAAATTTATGTGCTCACCTTCCATGATTTTCTCTATGATCTTTCACCTTGCAAGACTATTCTCTGAAGCTATTTGGCTTTGCTTGGTACGTTGATGACGTGATCATTGTGAGGTACTAGATGCTGCCTAGTCTATCATCAAAATAAATATATATTTTCTTGAGTTACATAGGTCAAGTTTAGTTACCAGTAGTGTAGCGACAGCACAAAGAGGAATCCTAGCCGAAGTAACTTGGTTTGTTTGTTTGTTGTTGTTTTTCTTTTCTTTTTTTTTTTTAGCCATCGCATGTTACAGCTACCAAACAATAAATTTCAATCTAGGGAACCAGACTAATGACTGTAGATTGATAACCACCACAAATTGAGGGATTTTTATAGCACTCTTGCACTCTGCACTTTTAGAGAAAGTTTGACTAACCTTGTTTCAACTGTTACACCTTACAGTGTAAGGTAAAAAAAGACTATAGTATAAAACTTTTATATGCTACAATAAATTAGTTTTAACTGCGTTGCCAAATCTACTCTTAAATTTTGGCATTCTACTCTTTAATTTGTGATACTATTTATAGTGACCTATTTTATTGACAACTGTTAAATTAATGAATGACCATTGCTTCACGTGAGATCACAAAAGCGCGCCCCTGGTTTAAAAATCTTAAAATCTCAATTCAAATCTTAACACAAGTCACTTGAATCTCAGAATCAACTCCCAAATCAAACTAGAAAAAGATGAAAATGGGGCTTCCTGCAACAAACTTACAAGTTTGGGAGTGAAAGTACTGAAATTTAAAGTTGGAGAAGTAAGTTCTAAAAACCCAAAGGTTTGAGGGGATAGAAACGCTAAAATCCATAAATTTAGATCTAAGTATATATATGTTTTTATTTATAATAATAAAAACCCTAAAATTTATAAAATAGATTTCAGTCTTGGTTTCCAATCCGAGTTGAGGGATCAACAATCCTATAAAGCTAAAAATCCCAGAAGAGCAACGTTTTGTTTTTTTCATTTAACAAAGTGTAATATCCGATACAATCTTAGTATTTTTTCTTTTTCTTTTGCTAGTAAGTTTAACTCCTACATAAAGTAGTCCATTGCCTTTTGCAAGCACAAAAGCAGACAATTAAATGCAAAGGGTATCTTTGTTTTTTTTGAATGGATAATTCAAAGAGACATTGAAAAAGGGAAAGGGAAAAAGGAAAAGGAAATGAGAGTAAATGATGACTATCATGGATTGTGCAATGCAACCTTTTAACCCAAGGTTTCAGCTCAGGAACTTTCCTAGTTGCATTCGAATATTTTGTGGTCTTTTTTCCTTCTTTAACGGTCAATTGAAATTGCTCCTGATTCCCATGGCGGAAAACTTTGACGTCCCTTGGAGATGGATATTTCCATTCAACTCATAGGATCATAAGAATATCTCTTCAAAGAGGTTGTGAGACTACTTTAGATCTGGTCTTCAAAAATTTCAATTTCGTCTTTCAGACATATTCTCTTGTTCTGATCGTCTTTTATATGTAATTCTAATAATCTTAGTCATATTACTTTAATATATTTTAATTGATGTGGTATGATATTATTAAGGAACATAAAAAACGACAAGCGAGTCAAAGTTACTTGTGTATGTACATAAAAACAACGTCAAATTTTTATACCATGTTTGTTAATTAAAAGGAACTAAAATTGAGACGAGAAAAAAAAATATATGTATATATAACCGAGACGAGGAAAATAAAAATAAATGTGGTGGCCTTTATATTGTTGTAGTTCTTTTATAAATATTCTGCTCCCACTTGAATTGGATCAAAATTAGGAATTCAATGTAGATTTTTAAATCTTATGCCGAAAAGATTCACTCCTCTAAACAATCATGCAAACAAATCATGCTTGAAATTCATCTGCTAATCCTCCCTCCCAATCATTCCTTCCACTTTTTCACAAACCAAACAAGGTCTAAGTCTTCAATTAAACCTAATATATTGGCTTTTTGCATGCTCAGTTTTGTTTGTCTGGCCAACCAAAGGAAAAAATAACAACAACAACAACAACAATAATAATAAAAACAAATAGTTAGGCAATGTGGGAAAGAATTAAAATGCTTTGAAATTCATGAGAGGAGTGCTTAAACATCACGTAAGTAATGCACAGTTATAGACATTGCACTCCCCTGCGCTTAATCCATTATAGAGACACATTGAATAAAGACATGCATCAAATACACTCTGCCTGATCAAAATCTAACTTTGGTGCCAAAATATTATTTGCTTTTTTTTCTCTTTTTTCCTGGGGCCTCTTTGGATTGTCTGCATATTCTTGGGATACTGCACAAAGTCGGTTTAGCACAGTCTATATATACATATACATACATATATATATTTGGATGAAAAAAAAGAATTAAAAGAACAGAACTTAAAGAAAAATTAATATATAATTTATATGTCGCACGTAACAATACAAGGATCAGTCAATATATCTTTTGTGAAAAACAAAACTGACAGTCGACAGACAAACTGTCATTAACGCTGTGACATAACACTGGATAACAAAAGATCACAAGAAAAGAATCCACATATTATATTATTAAATTAATAATTAATATGCCATATCTCATCACCCCATTTTGTCACTGTTCCGTTGAACTTGAATCTGTAAGTACATTGAAAGCCCTGATAACTGTCAAACTGAGATACTTCCCCTCATCATAATAAAAAAGTGAGAGAGACAAGGGGAGGGAGAGAGAGAAGGAGGGGGAGAGAGAGAGAGAGAGAGGATACGTTTGGGGGGGACCGAAAATTGGGAACCTCAATGGAGCACACGATGAACCCACGAAACAGTACATACTCTGAATATATTGTAGTTTGATATGACAAATGAGGAGACCTTTTGACTGCTCTCACTCTCTCTCTCTCTCTCTCTTTCCATCTCTTAAAGTAACAAAGCTGTCAACAAGATCTATTACATCCCTTCTTCCCTTCAAGTTCCAACCTTTGAAAAGAAAAAGGATATTAACAATATTGTATATCACTAGTGCTCTATAATTGCACATCTCTTTCTCTCTCTCTATCAAGCTAATCATTTGATTTTCAGTTTTATAATGAATCTATAAAAACATAGTAAATATGATCTGTCCATCAATGTGAACTCTTTCCATGACACAAACCAATATTTTACTGATTATTAGTAATGTTATAATTGAAGAGCATCTGTCAAGCCCCACATTCACACATCTTTATATCTATTTGTCTCCTTGGATACTATTATAGTATTATGAATATATTTCACTTGGGTGTCATGTATATATACTTATTTGACCAAGGAAACAAATTAATAATATAACAACAAACATCCGTGTGGGGTATCCTTGCCATGCAATTATAATTGTAGTTCTTTGCCAAAATAATATTCACACTTATAAACATCTGATAGAGTAAAATTAGCCGTGAAATATGGCTGTCCACATGCACTGATGAAATCATAGAATAAAAAATTGTCCCAATCTGACTCTTTTATTTTCACATTCCCACTTCAATTTAACCAATTATGCAAAGATATGATAGTTTTCAAACTCCATTCATTATAGTTAATAAGTCTTACCAAAAAATTATGAATTGACACGTGAATGCATCATGCATACGTGCTTTACCAAAAAAATTTAATAACAAAACATTGACATCCTCTAACCTTCTTGATCAGTATGTAAACCAGAGAGAGAGAGAGAGAGAGAGAGAGAGAGAGAGAGAGAGGAGAGAAGGAGAGAAATTAGTTGAACATATATAAAGCAAAGAGTAGTACCGATCCTAATTAAATATGTTCTCTCTCTTTTTAATATGGATTGAAACTCCTACTTGTGGAGCCATTATATCATCTAATGAGCTCAAACTTTGACATCTAAGGGGAAAAAAAGCCACTACTAGCTAGCTAGATAAGAGAAATATATATTAATATTGATCATGAGTCAATTATAATATTATTATCTAGCTCAATCTCTGAGGCATCATCATCTTCATGATCAAAACAGTCAACCCCATAAGCCGCATGACCATTCCCAAAGGCCTTGATGTGGTCCTTGAGAGACCTCTTGTGCTTGAAATCGGATCCGCAAGAGCAGTACCAGAGCTTCCCACAGTTCTTCTCGTGGGTTCTCCAGTCGCCTCTAACGGCGAAGGCCTTTCCGCATTTGCGGCACATGAAGGGCTTTATACCATGCTTCCTCTTGTAATGTGTTTGGAGTGTTCTGAAGTCCTTTAGAGGCCTTGACCGGGGATGGTCTATGTTGTTCCTGCAACCTGGTGCACAGCAAAAGCATGGCAGCCTAAGCATTGCCGTTGGTTGTGTTCCCCTCAGTGACCCTGGCCCTTTTCTGTATTGTGATCCATGCCCCCACATATGCATCTATATATAGTATACAATATACATACACATATTATGATCAACATATAATATATTATAATGTATGTTGTGCATTAGTCACAATATTGGTAATGAAAAGGCACAATTGAGGTTATTAATTCGTGATCACCAGTTGGTATCAAATCCTAGGAACAACTAGCACAGTATTAAAATAAAATAAAAAAAATATATATATATATATATATAGAGAGAGAGAGAGAGAGAGAGAGAGAGAGAGAGATTTCATGTTCAAATTAAGGGACTTAATTAAAAGATATTGGAATGGGCCAAGATTTGCCTTTAATTCAAGGGGGGAAAAGAACTTGAAAATTAGAGAGAGTTAGAGAGTATGACTTGGGGGCTAATTTATACCTACATGTGATCCTCACATATAGACATTAATCTATCTGAAGTTTGTGAAGAGGGTTTTCCTTTCATACTCGGGGTATAATAGCAAGAAATTGGAATATCTCTAAATGTATACATACGCAGGTTATAAGCAACCTTGTTCCCAATTTGCTTTTTTTTTAAGACAAATTCCGCAGGAAAACTAATATTATATTCTCTTTTTTTATTGTTATTCCTCAATTGTATGTATGCGTTTGGTCTAAAAACAGGAGGGAGACAATGTGGTTCTTGGATATAATAAAGAGTTGAAAATGGGAATTCATTATGTACAGGAACATTTATTCACGAAAACATGAATCAGTTAGATATCTCTTCAGGTTGTGTGTTCAGAAGAGAGGTTTTTTTTTTAATTTCTTTTTTCCCCCTAGGGTTCTGATGAGGAGCGTCATCTGAAGCCTGTAAGAAATTAGCTGAGATATCTTCCTGCAAATGTGTAATAAACACAAACTTCAAGGTGCAAAAAGCAAAATGGCTGTGTGGTTCCTTTTCATGACTAGAATAATTGGCTGTGTAGTTCAATCACATAAAAGAGAACTTGGCTTGTACCGTATATATATATATATATATATATATATATATATTTGGTCTTTTTTTAAATCCCAAAGCCCACAAATCATGCAGAAAAGAGAGAAATTTGAAAAAGGGTGTGGGACAGAAGAAACAATTTTGCAAGGAAAGAAGAAAAAAAAAATAGTAAGTGTCAAACCAAATGCATATAAAATATGAAAAGGAATGTGATTAAAGTAACACTTAGGCAAAGGAAAAAAAACTCTAAGGACCCATTTCCAACTTTAATCCCATTAGTCCAACGTATAATAAAAGTTAAAGACTAATTAAGCTATGTAGGTAAGGAAAAGCGAAAATAGGAACAAGTTTTCTCTTTTTCAGCGAAATCAAAAGGAAAATGAGAACGTGAGAAGAGAGAGAGGAGGGAAAAGGGAAAGGGAATATATATTGGGAACTAAAGCACCCTTTTTTTTTTTTTTTCTGTTATCTTGCATATTCATGTATAAGACATTTGCTCTATTATATATATAAATCATTATATATTATGTAATATATACCTGCATGTTATTGTATCTGTTGAAGGTCTTGAAGCAAAGAGGGCAAGAGAACTGTGTGGGACCAATCAAAATCTGAGCAGGGGTAGGGATCCAATACTGGCCATTGTTGAGTGATCTGTTTGAATTTTGCCCAGAAGAGCTAACAGCCGTTAGATTATTATTATCTTGATCAACTTCTTTATCTGAAATCTCTGTGGAAGACAGCCTTGAGATCAATTCAGCAGATGCACTACTAGGGCTTGGAAGCCCTAAATGCAAAGCAACAGTAACTGTTTGTTCTTCATGGTCTCCAGTAGTGCTTATACTACTGCAAATATTCACTATTTCTTCTTGATCTCTCTCTTTGATTTCCATAATATTATTGAAGGTGGAGGATTCTTGGTCATCATGATCTTGATCAAGATCATGACGATCATGATCATGTCTTGTGGGGCTAAGGCTGAGTAGAGGAAGCGCCTCTTTGAGAGGAGGAGAAGGAGGAGGAGGTGATGATATTGTTGTTGATGATGAAATGTTTTGGATAATATTGTTGTTGTTGTTACTGTAGTAGTGATGATGATAAGAAGGAAAGTAATTAGGGTTAAAATTAGTGGTAGTGGGAGAAGAGAAGTGGTGGTAGTAGTGATTATATTGGTGATGATGATCATGATCAACTGGGTTGAGATTCAACCAACCCTTCAAGTAATTGTTGGAATAAGGATGATCAGTCATGATGGAAGGAAAGGGCTGTGGGAAGGACAAAGTGGGTTGGGTAGATTGGCTTATTAGGTTATTATAGACAGACAACGAACACAGAGAGAGAGAGAGAGAGAGAAAGGTGACCAAAAAGTTAATAGGGGGTGGAGATTGAACAAGATCACCAAATTGAGAGAGGTAGTGTGAAGGGGGAAGGGGGCAAAAAAGGGGGGGTCCTGTACAAAATCAAGGTCGCTAAAGTAAAACCCTATTGAGTAAAAAGGAGAGACAAGATATCACTTGTGCGGTGTGACTAAACAGTGTAGAAAATATGCTCAAGTTATGGAGAGAGAGAGAAAGAGAGAGAGATGTGGAACCATGCATGTGGTTGGCAGGAGGTACTAGTACTGAGATTATCTTGGGAATTAGAGAGCAATGCTACTCATTGAACCACATGTATTACCGAGTGTTTGGGGTTATTTTGTGGTTCTAAAAAGTTTTTTTTTTCGTATTTTCTTTTATATATTACTATATTTTTATTTTTAACTTATAGTTTTAATTATGTTTTTAATTAAATACATATTAGACTGACTAGATAGGTTGTAAATATAATAAGTAAAAAAAATGAAAAAGAAATAATTATCTCCTTTTCCTCGTCAGTCACCAACTCATTAAAGAGTTCAAGAACAAGTAATACTTTGAAACAATTAATATCAATTAGGAAAGTAACATTTAAGAGGGGCCAAAAAACAAAGTGATCAGTAGTTAATTAAGAAAGCAGGTTTGTCCCCATAACCACAATCCAAATAAATTTCATTCCAAACCCCCACGCAATGGAGAGAGAAAGAGTGATTGGACTTTTACCCAAAATCACACATGTACTGATGAAGCAGATCCATCAAAGTTTTAGAGGAGAGTTTGATCTCATCAATGTTAGTTTGCTTGACTCATTTGGCTTTTTCTCATGCATTGGGTAACAAATAGTGTTTGAATGTTAAATGCAAAAACCAGCATTTGCTTTGGTGGGCGCGCCCCGGTCGGCATGGTTCACTACCGGCTCAGGGACGGTCCCTTCTTAGTTCCTTTCATCATCAATCTTTCACATATTACCCTTTTACATGCATATATATGCACACAGACACACATCAACACTATAAGTATTACTTTTGTTTTCCTTTGCCTCTCTCTCTTTCTCTCTCTCTTAGTTCTTGAATATTGGCTTTTGGTAGTATTAGCTCACTGCGCACCAGCTGATCCTCATGGTAGTAGGCGTTATTCATTCCCTTTTCTTGAAATGGGTCATCATGACGATCAAATCAGCCATTAACACAAATAGGGCATTTGGTATATGGTAATCTTGAGAATAAAAATAAAAAGTTGCAAGATTTATACGTTTGGTATAAGAATTATGATTTTTAGATTTTTAAAAAACTCAATCTTATAAGATTCACTTTACCCCATTTTAGGGTAATGTGAATCCTACCTAATGTTTTGATATTTATATTCCCAAGAATTTTAAGATCATGAGAATCTCAGTTTCTCTTGCATGATGATGATGATGATGATTAGAATGTTGATAAATAAATAAATAATCTAAAATACTATTAAATAATTATAATATTATTATAAAATATTGTTATTCAGGAATCTCAAGAACCTAAGAATCTCACATTTTCTTACATGATGGCGATTATGATGTCGATAAATAAATAAATAAATAATCTAAAATACTATTGAATAATTATAATATTACCATAAAATATTGTTGTTTAACGTTAGTATTAATATAAAATAATAATATATTATTAAGAATTATATTTTTGTTATTATTATACTCATGTTATATATTATATATACAATATATTTATATAATTATATATTATTATTAAATAATAATATTATTATATTTATTAATATAAAATATAATATTAATATAGATAATATTAATATTAACTAATATAATAATAGTAGTAATAATAATAAATGTAATATAATAAAATAACCATTTATAATGTTATTATAACTTAATATTATTATTTAATGTTTATATGAATATAAAATAATAATCTATTATTAGGAATTATATTTTTATTATTTATATTTATATCAATATATTAATATTATATAATTATTATTATAAATTAATATTTTTATGTAATATAAATAAATATAAATATAATACTTTATTAATAATGATAGTAGATTTGTTATTTTAATATGTTAATATTAATAATATAAAATGATAATATTTTTATATTGAACAATAATAATATATTAATATTAAATATATTAATAATAAATAATAATTTGATAAGTAATAATAAATATAATATTAATGTTGTTGTTGTTGTTAATAATGATGATGACGACGATAACAACAATGGTAATATCAATATTAGTAATATAATTAACTTGTTACGAGTGTAATTATCTTTTTAAGATGATGAATATAAACATTGTATTAATATATAAACATTACTGAAAAATGCTTTTTAAAAGATAATCCAACAATTTGTTTTTATCAATAATACAAGATTTTCATATACAACCAAACATAGTAATATATTATTCCTAGAAATCTAAAAGAAGACTCTTGTGTACAACCAAACATGATAATATTGGTTTCTTTGGAATCATATTACCTACTATCACTTTCATAAAAATATGATTTATATTGATTATTGCATATCAAACGCCCCTATAGGGCGTTTGTGATGTGTGGTTAGAACTAATAATTTGAACCAATTTTTGTCAAGAACACTGTAGCATGTAAAAGTTTTAACTATAGCAACTTTTTGCTTTTACAGTCGCTGCTAAGAGCTTTATGCTATTTATTGGTTATAACCAATTGGTCCTAATTGAGAGCCAAAACACTCTAATACAATAACACTATATATATATATATATATATATATATATATATATATATATAAGGCCATTTTAAAATGGAATATTGGGTGACATTCGCACGGCTGCTAAGTACACATATGTGGATTAGACATTATCTGTTACTTCGTAGTTAATAACAACATTGCATTGTGTCACCTAAATTATCTAGATGTATCGTTAGTCTTGCAATCTACAGAAAACTCGTTTGGCTGATTAATTAAATGAAAAATTGCTTAGAAATTGAAACGTCTTATTTGAATAAATTATAGTACTGGCATTTTATTATAATACGAGTAGTTACATAAATATACCTTCTTTTCTTTAGCAATTTTTTTAATTTTTTAGAAAAATGCTGACAACTCGTTTGACTGATTAATTAAATGAAAAATTGCTTAGAAATTGAAACGTCTTATTTGAATAAATTATAGTACTGCCATTTTATTATAACACGAGTAGTTTCATAAATATACCTTCTTTTTTTTTGCAATTTTTTTCTTTGTTTTTTAATTTTTTTAGAAAAATTATGACTACTCGTTTGACTGACTAATTAGATGGAAAATTGCTTAGAAATTGAAACGTCTTATTTGAATAAATTATAGAATTGGCATTTTATTATAACACGAGTAGTTACATAAGTATCCTTCTTTTTTTGCAATTTTTTCTTTGTTTTTTAATTTTAGAAAATATTAAGGTCTTCTTTTTAATTTAAAAAGTTGTTTCAATTTTATCAATATGAGAATCAATAGAAAATAAAAAGATATCTTTAATTAGATCAATTTATTTTTAAAATATTTTTTGTTGAGAAAAATTTCTGAAAATTATCTTTTAAAACCAAAAGTCAACATGTTTGGCAATTTATGTTTTATGTTTTAAGGTTGTAAATGTTTAAAGATAATTATGGAAATTCTATTGGGGTAATTTGTTCTATTCATTCAATTTTTGTCCACAAAGTATGAGAGGGATGAAAGGAAAATAAATGTTTTAAATATACACTGTAGACGTTTTTAAAACGGGTGAGATAAATTAAAAAAATAAAATTAAGAATTATATATATGTAATTAACATTTGTTATTGTTTTTTCAAGAAACGATGATCACATTGACTTCAACGTTGAGATTTATTATATTTTGAATTCTTTTCATCCACTAATAAAACTCAGACAAAACAAGAAAACATAGGCTCAAACAAATATCTGAATTGAAAACACTATGATTCAAGTTTTAAGACAAAACATACAGTAACAAAATTAGTTTGACTTAAATTTCTAGTGTGAATTTAAATTTCCAAACGGGTTGTTAATTTTTCTAATTTTTTTCTTCTCTGGAAGTGGAAATTAGAGTCGGAGTTATGGGGGAAATAAGACACAATAGGATTAATTAAGAGCTTAATATTATCGATCACAGAGACAAAGTGAAAGTATCACTTGGGGGAACACAAGTATTATTACTGCGAAACAATTAGCTGCAGCCAAACTGGGTAAGAGTCTATCCACAGAACTCTCCTTTAGAGCACCTAGATCCTAAGTCTAGCTAGTTTTAGATATGTGCAATATCATTTGAGAACTATTGGATGGATGACATTCAAAGTTGGGGAAAAAAACGGTGGGGCCCTCTCAATAATTATATATGTGGGGCAACATGAGGGAGAGATGATCATGAGGCCGGCTTTTACCAATTTGGACTTTTGTTGGGGATCAAATTAAATAATTGATGATTTCATGGATATGTATTAGAATGGAGACAATTTGGAAGTATCTGGGGAGTTTCTTTAAAAGATAAACGTAACCGGCAGGAAGAACAGTAGTACTGTACCAGCTGCAACAGTTAGAGGTCGATATACTAATAAGTGAAGTTAAAAAGCGAATTTATTCTCTGTACTCAAGCTGAACAATATGTTCTTTTTTGTGCACCTAAAAGAAAAAGACCATTCAACAACTCATTTATCACTTAGGCGAGAAAAAAACAAGATTTTAGTATGAAAATAGATTTAATTCGAATAATGCGCATGGGAAAAGCCTTAAATCAGCCTCCGAATTAAACCGACATTTAAGATATTTTTTTGTTAACCAACATGATGTCGTTTGTACTTTTGTTTTAATTTGTATAAGTGTAACCTTTAATGTCATAAGCGTTGAACTATATTTATAATTAAGTGTTATGTTAAACTATTTTAAGTGTTACACAAATGTATACCTCAACGAATAAAAAATATTACAAATATTTGATTGATCGGGTGCTTTATTAGAGACAATTTCAACGTACATATACAAACAAAACGTTGTGAGTGAGAAAATTTGTCCATTGTGGGTAAAAGTAAAAGTTATTTTTTATAATTTGGTAGTAACACTGATAAAGGCTAGCTAGATATGATCAAAACTGCTTAGATCCTAAAACAAATGCTACCTTTTATTAAAAAAAAATGCTGCTAATTATTGTAGATTCTTTATTTATTCATAAGTGCTTAAGAAGAAGGGCCACACAAGGAGAGAGGGAAATGATCAGAAACAGTCCTCTTTTCTCGTGGGCTGTCCCAGAACTTGAAGTAGGGCAAAGTAGAAATATCGGACATAATGATCTTGTTGTAGAAAAGAAAAGGCTATGGTCTTCAGTAGATGGAAACTATCAAACACAATAATTTCTTGGGAATAGTAGAATAAACCATGAAACAACTATTGCCCAAAAAAGAAAGAGAAAAGAATACCATGATGCACCTGTGAAGAAAGGTCCTTCGTGTCCTTATTATCAACTTCTCATCATTAATTAATTGCGGACAAAATCCCAATCTGTGGACACTTTTTATTCGTTGCAAGATCACATTTAACCAAAACAAAAAAAAAAGAGGTAGGATATGACGAGAGAAAAATTTAAATTGGTAAGAAGAAATAGTTTTAGACTGTTACATTATATATATAAATTGTAACATAGACTAAAAAGTATAATAATGTAGATAATTTGATGAAAATTTTATGGTTGAGAATCATGTCTTACTAATTATAGGCTTTTTTTTTTAGAAGTCTAAAGAAAATGCTGACATTTTTGTATTCGACAAATATCCTTAACTTAATCCCAATATTTCTCAAGCACTAGTAACAAAGACTTAATCCATAAGTGAAAAAAACTTGAGAAGCAATCTTTGATATTGTAAATTTACTTTATTTCAGAGTGACCGAAAAAGTTATTAGCTTCCCAGTTTCCTCCAACGAAAGCGATGAATGGTGGGCAGCATATATATATTAGTGAACATTTTGGGGAAAATTTTGTCAAAATTGTGCATATTGGCCTTTTTTGTTTGTAAAATCAATTTGTGTATATGAATGAAAGTCTTTTGAGTAGTCCCAATCTATTTTCTCTCAAAATCTCTATAGGTTCTGGGTTCTAGGTTTTTTTTTTTTTTTTTTTTAATGTTTTGCCGTATAGGATTGTACAACCTTTAAATTTCAGGTTGTGGGTTTTCCCACATTCTCTACATGTTTTGGGTTCTGTTTGTTTAAAAATGTTTTGATGTATGTTATGAGTTATGGGCTTTTAATCTGTTAAGGAATTAGAATAGAAGAAGAAGAAGAACAAGATCTAGGGATATTGGCCAGATTCAAAGATCTTAGTTTTGTGTAATTGAAGCTGTGAAGTTCTCTCAAGCGGTTACGGTTTAGATTTTTGTATTCAGGACAAGAAAGAACCTCTTCGTGGTTTGCAAGGGCGTCTGTTTTATAGTCACTTGAACTCATGGAGTGTTGAACACCAGCGACTAAAGAGCTGACGATGGAGCAGCTGTGTTTTTTTGTTTGTACAATTTGTATTTTCTTTTTTTTTTTTAATTTCATTATTTTTTTGTGTTTAGAGTTTGATTCGGTGTGGTAAACACTATATGAATCCTTCTTAAGATTGCACAATAATCCTCGGATCGTTCTCCACAGGTGAAAAAAAAAAAAGGCCCCACCATAGCATTTCCCTGAAAGAAAAGTCCATATAGATGTAAACTTTGGTCCCTCCATACTAATTGAGTAATTGTCTTCACTTGAATGTCAAAGTTTTTGAGCTCAAACGACCTTAAAAAAAAAGGAAAAAATTTTGAGTTCAAAATAAGAAATATATTTATTTTTGAATTGAGAAATAAAAATATAATGAAAATAAAACTTTGAAATTTGAAATTAAGAATGTAATGTTAACCAAGGTTAGTAATTTCGGACTCCAAACTTTGATATTACCGAGGAGAAAGTGCCAACTTGTTTTGTATAACTCGTGTCCATGTTTTGCCGAAAGCTTTACAAACATCTCCCTCAATTTCCAAAATCCCACGAAGCTCGTTACTATTTTATGTTCTTTGCCATTTGCCGCTTCCTATATATTTCCGTCTTTTTTTAATTTGTTCTTGAATTGGAGTAAAATGTTATTTCCTACTTATTTTATGGTTTGGGATAGCTCGTGATTTTGTTTTTAAGTTCTAAAAGAAAAGATTTATAAAACTTTTTAATTAGTGTTTTATTGTTATAAAAAGTAATATAATGTAAAAATACATATAAAATTTGCAATTTGTTGTTCACAAAAATAAGATTAAAAAGACAAATATAAGATTAAAAATGTAAATGAAAAAGCTTTTAATAAGTGTTTTTTTATAAGCACTAAAGAAGTGGTTTGTTTTAAAAATGTTTAAACAAAAAACAAAAATATAAACAGCTTGTCCATCTAAACATATTCAAAAACAATTTTTAGGTTGAATAAGACAAAAACAACTTCTTTTAAGCCATTCTAAACGGGGCTAATTTTAATGTCTCTCTCCTTTCTGTTCTCGGATTTCATTCATAAATGATAGAAATGCTCTTTAAGAAGACTACTATAGATTAGTTATGAGTAACGACTACAATTCAGTTTGTTACGAATGTTTTCTAATTCATTGCCTACTGATATTGACTTATGTACTGCTGTAGTTTTGGCCAAGAGCCTATTATTCCTTCAAAATGTCAATAATGGATCTTATCGCTAATTTATTAGTTACTTGTCAATAATTTGTTTCTGATTGCTAGTGTGAAATCTGATCAAATCAAATCCTTTTTTTAAATTTTTTATAGTGATCACATTCTACACATACATACATATACAAAACTATATATATCCAAAGGAAATTAATTAATCAACTGTAATTTTGACATTTCACATACTATTTTACCAATCTGATTACTTTCTTTTTCCTAATTAATTTAATAACTGGTTTTCTTTTTCTTTTTTTTTTAATATCTCATTATGAGGAGCATTTGAACTCCATATGTACGTTGTGATAGAATCATGTACAATGTCTTTTGCAACCCCTAAAAGAAAGGTGCCAACAGAATGACTTTTCAATAGACCAATCACTCTGATGTGTCAACCACGCTTAACTGTGGAATTGTGATGAGAAATTATTCATGTTACTTATGCATTATAAATTTGAGATGGCTCAATTGGCAGAAGCCCAGCTACTGGACGCTATGGTCCCAGGTTGGTCGCGGGTTTGAGTCTCAATGGCATCTGTAAAAGGAAATATTTTAATTGACGTGTTAGTATGATACTATTAAGGGACACAAAAGAAGATAAAAAAAAGAGACATAAAAACTAAATCCATGCAAAAAGGTAGAAAAATTAAGTACTTTTTGCACCCTTCAGGCCCACTTATTCTTTATTTATTTTAAATTCAATATAATTTGAAAGTTTTTATGTTTGAAGACATTTATGTTTTTGAAAAATAATGCAATCCAATCCAGTACTGCACCAAATTACACAAGACAATGTTTAAGTAGAAAGTATAATCGAACAAATCATCACTCGTGGGTTATATAGAAACCTATAGCGTTAACGACTAGAATTTTTGGAACATGTACGTTTTGGTAACAACTTTTTATATTTTGTCGCATTAATTATCATATTATTTTAGAAAACAACCGCTTAAGTTGTTCATACTACTATATTGTATTTTCTCATGACTTTATTATTCCAATATCCCTAAACCCCACGTATTTTGTAGGGTTTTTTTTTTTAAGAAGCAAATAAATTAATAAGTTTTTTTTTTTTTTTTTGGTAGTTAAGAAATGAAGGATTTAGTTCCAACCCATTATTCCTTTCGAATAAAAAGAAGGATTATTTTAAATTTGACCCTGAAAAGTAAAGATTGTCTAATTTTGCCATTTCCAACTCAATATGGCACAAATGTGCTTTTAGAACTTCGATTTTTTTATCAATTAAACGTCAATTTCTTAACAGGTTAATTCACGTCTAGGTCACGTGACTTATTCGTATAATAATCAACACAAGAGGAGAGTAGTTATACGGAGGCGACAATAAAGGCAAGAGCAATGCGGGACTCGCAAGTTGTGATATCCCTTCGAAGATACAAAATTGTTGAATTATCCATAATGGAATTTATTAGAATAAATAAACAAAAAATAATAATATTCATCTATCATGGAGACCGGGTTCCAACACATCCATCAACATGAATGCTGCATGTGCATGGATGATGGGCGTCAGATGAAACACGCTCATCAGGACACGTGTCAGAGAGCGAGAATGATAAGCATGGGGATGCATGCAGTGGAATCAAGTGGACTGCAGAAGTGTGGCTGTCAGGGCCGGACTACGGCTTAAAGAGCATAGCAGAGCACTACTTTTGCAGGCCAAGCCAGTGCAATGATTGACTAATTTATACTGTTCACGTAAAGCCATGACGTCACTGTTTGGCGTTTTAACGTCTCTCTCCCTCTCTCTCTCTATGCCTCTGTTTCTGTGTTGTTACTTTGTTCCGTTGGTCGTATTTTTTCCTCCAAAATACCACCCCACACAATTTGCACTCGTAAGGCCTTGTCGTTTTCTCTCTGCAGCTTCTTATCATTATCGCGTTACTCCAAAGCTACCATAAGTGCGACTGAAGAAAGATAAAAAGAAAATATCAATATGAGATAGAGTTGATGAAGAAAAAGAAGTAGAAGTTTTAATTTGAAACCTTCCTGTTTGTCTGTCCGTGAGATGTATATTTTTTAGCCAGAAAAATTGCTATATAAATCTCTCACGTCGGTGGTCTTCCTTTTTGTCTTTGAGCAACTTAATTATTATTACAGGAGATCTAAATCAGTTTGAGTTCACAAGTGACATGTGTTTGATCATTTTCTTTGGTATTCTTTTCTTTTCGGGTTCTAATTAATTATTGGCCTTTCAAAAACTTTATGCGTAACCCTCCGTTTAAAACTTTAGTTGTAATTAACATTTTAAGCGTAAGAATTATAACATCAGAGTTTTATATTGTAATAATTTTTTATTTTTTTACTATAACCGTTAAGTGATATATATTGTTTATAATTATAATTAATGGGTTAGAATTAAAATTTCAAACACTCTCAAAGATTTATGCCAACCATGACTGTTCAGTGCGGCCAGAAGTGTAGTACTAGTGCTTTCATGCCAATAATTCCTGATTTCTCCGCAAAAGATATTGAGAAAAAAGCAAAGGCCCTCTTCAACGCTGCTGCCTATAACTCAAACTTTGAATGTCTTGCACTTCTTTCGTTGGAAATTTCTTTCACTCTCACTCTCACTCTCTCTTTCTCTCTCTGTTTTAAATTTATTATGTGTGTCATAATAAGTACTCCTCGTATTGTATATAGCAAAATCTCTTCTTTGATCGAGTGAAAAGTAAAAAGCAAAATCTCCACCTATTGTAAATTATTAGTTTCCGATGGATGTCCTTCATAATTTTTAGTCGAAATAGGTACTTTTATGTGGTTCATCTTATTCATTACAATCTCACCCTAAAAAAATATATATATATATATATAGAAGGAGAGCATTGCAAGTTGGAAGCATGCCATGTATTCGGTTTGTTGAATTTGTTAGATATGTGGATGCAAAATTTCTCAGTTCAATATTCTCTTAAGAGTTTAGTTGTTAATTAAAAACATATCTAAATAGAACATCCATGAATGATAAATCATAGCATAGATCGAACTGCTGAATCGGAAAAATTTGATGCTATCATATAGCTTTGTATTGTCTAAGTTCACGAGTTGGAGATAAGCGGACTCGAACCGCTGACATCCGCCACAGGGTAAACCACTGCCTCTCAGGCCCCCGACTGATTCTACCATAGAGGCCAACGATAGACAATAACTCCCCCCCGAACACAGCTTACAACTTTCATCGTACTGTGCTCTCCAAAGAGCAACTCTTCTTAAAATCTCAAAAGGTGCTGAGTTGGAATCCCATTCTAACTAAGGATTCTTGTGGTTCCGGAGGATCTAGCTACAGGAGAACCAGGAACGGAGAGCTTTCCCCCCTTTTACACCCGACTTTTTGGTCTTAAGAATGCTGGTTTTAAGAATGAGCGTAATAGCTCACTGATCGAGTGCTCTTGCGCCGAAGATGAACGAGGCTAAGCGATCTGCCGAAGCTGTGGGATGTAAAAATGCATCGGTAGGGGAGCGTTCCGCCTAGAGGGAAGCACTCGCGCGAGCAGTGGTAGACGAAGCGGAAGCGCTACTACAATTAAAAATTTACATAAGTGATCTGTGAACCTTTCAAATGAACCCAGTAACTCTGTATTACAGAACCCTGTCTCTGTTTCTTATAAGCTTATAGTTTACAAGCGAGTTGCCTCAGTTGAAAGACAAGAAAGCACAGGTTGGTCAGGGAGTCATAACCTTGGGCGTCCCCTATTGTAACTAGAGGACGTGGAGTGGTGAACCACTATTCGCCTCTAGTTACATGACACGTTATACTTGACCGACGTCGGCTCCATAACAGTCCGCCCAGTGCTACATCATAGGTACATTGAGAACGTAGATAATTGTAACCATATACATATAAAATGACAGCAATGGAATGCCAATCCTCGGGCTTTATTTGTAACGTCTCTATTCCTTGGTAATCGAACCCCAAAGATCTGTGAACTAGTCCATGTTTGATTAACCAAACAGACAAACGACCCTGCATCTTTTTTTCTCTCTCCCGCATTTTTTTTTTGTATTTATTTGTATAAGTATTATAAGATAATTATTTCACATTTACGAAGTCTTCCTTATGCAGGTTATGAATTCAAGGTAGAGGGTTCGAAGAAGAGAGGAAGACAGAAAAGCTCGACCAAAGAAAAGAAGGATGCTTAATTCCCTTCTGAAAAAAGGGGATGGGCCAGTCATCACGTGAGAGGGAAGCGTAGCTGAGAAAGGAAGGTGGCTTGAGACCACTAAATAAGTGGGGGCGGTAATTTTACCTGGAAACCAGGTGACTGTCTTATTCTAGTTCAAGCGTATGTATAATCTGAAAAATTTTATTTGGGTGGCTAGAAGAAGAAGAAAAAAAAAAGATGTTCAACTAGGAATATATTTAAGAAACTTATTTTAGCACTGGAATCTTGGAAAAAAAAAACAGAATCTCCAATGGTCGCATAATATAAAAGTAAAATGTTCAAGAACTACCAGAGGCAAATTTGAGAAAAGTTACTTCAAGAGGGGCTAATAAGAAGAATAATAATAGGGCATACTAGGCACATTTACAACATAAAATTAAAATAAAAAAGTAAATGAACCAAATTAGACTTTTCAATTAAAATGTGGCATGTGCATTTTGGTTGTATTTTATACGAGTAGACTTATTTGAAGACTTATTTGAAGAAAAAATGTAGTCGGTAAATCATATAAGTAGAAGAAACTTATTTAAAAAAAAAAAAAAAGTAGTTGAGAACTAGGAAAAATGTTTATAAACGCAATTTGGAAAAAATTTACGAGTATCATTTTTATTATAATAATATTTTAGAAGACTGGAAAAAAAGATCAAGGAGACATTTGAAAAAATAAACACATATAAATTAGAAAATATATAAATTTGAGAAAATAGTAGTTGGCCGCATTAAAAACATTTTGTTAGGGGCAAATTGAAAAAAAAAATAGTGAGATGACTTAGAAATACAAAATCTGCATGAGGATCACTTTTAATATAATATTAGATAAACATATATAATAAGAGAAACATTTGGGCAAATATGGGCAAACGAAAGAAAAAGTAATACGATTAGAACATTTAGCAACTTAAAGATGAGATTTAAAGAAAGAAAAACATTAAAAAAATACTCGTTAAGCTAGACTTTTCCCATGGCTTCTTGTCAAGAGATCTGGGTTCTCCCGATTTAAACAATGTCTCAAGATATTGACATGTCAAGGACGGCATTAATTTGCATTCAAAGTGAAATGGATTCTTCACGAAGTGAATTGTTCATGAACTCGATTCCAATCCCACCACTTGTCGAGAAAAACCAGCCGCCTGACTCACCACATGGCCGGGTATAGTTGTCCATAATTCTGTCCGAGTTTTACTTCTCAGATATATCATAAATGTCTCTTGTCATTTCAGTCATTTCCGTGGAGATTTCTTGATGCGGAACAGTGTGTTTTTAATTAGAGGGATTAGGGAATATTTGATTTTTAGTGTTTGTCCTCTAACAACAAATATTAACAGTAGGAACGGTCCCTCAAGATATTAACACGTCAAGGACAGGAAAGAAGGAGAAGCGAGACTCTCTTGGGCGTTTATTTGCACCAGACAAATATTTTAACAGTTGAAAAGGCGGTTAGTTTTGGCCTTTTTGTTTTTTTGAAAATGTAGTTAAAATTATATAATTTAAACCAAAATATTACAGCATATAAAAACTTTATATCGTAACATATTTTTACGTTTACACTGTAATAATTGGTCCCAATTAAGTTCTGCAATGTTGTCGAACAAAGCTTTCAAGAATTTTCATGCAAATAGAGAGAATGAACTGATGCGCAAACGAAAGAATCTGTAACAAATAAGAATAATGCAGACGGCTGACAATAAACTTACTTCAGTTCACTTTGAAAGGCTGGAGAAATCCAAGAAAATGAATCTGATTGATATAACTTACCTCATTTCATCAATAAGCAAAAATACCGTCGTAATAGCAACAGGTCTCTATCCCATGAACAACAAGCCAAAGAGGAAAAAAAATAACCAATTGAGAACAAACCAAGAAATACAAAAAGGGGATTAGTTCCTATGACCAACTCCAAAGTGAAACCTCTTATTCTGGCTATCATTAAACGCATATTCGAGACGAAGAGGACCCAAAGGAGAGTCCAACCGAATGCCGACCCCATATCCATATCCACTTCCAGGCTTTAGCCTAGCCCCAGCAGGATCACCTAGTGAAAATGCAACATAAATGTTTTTAAGAGTGTTGCACCACACAGCAATTAAAGAAAGGACCGATTATGCAATGAAAAAGTTGCCGCCTCCCATCCTTGTGTTGACAAAAGGAGAAGAGACAGGAACATCACCACCATCACCGGCAAACAGAACAAGAAAAACAAGCACCGCAAGGAAAAACAGAAAGAATGAACACTTGAGCGAAACTAAGGACCTACCAGGCACGGTTGGGCCAGATCCAAGATCTGTTCCATAGTCAGCAAAGATAACTCCTCCAACAGGTCCCACCTGCAGAACAGAATATGTCAAAAAGGATTGAGGAGTTAGTCCACCATCTTGTGAGCTAAACCTTCCTAGTTCTAGACCTAGCAAAAATGTCTCAACAAAGACGTTCTAGGATGGGAAGTTTATGTCTCAAACTCTCAACCAAACAAAACAATTTAGCGCACAAGCAGAGACCAAATTACTCAAAGAACGTAAAAAACTGTTCACAACGTACCAAGGGAAAAGAGATTTCTCCAGAGCCAACTGCATACGAGCGACCAGAACCTACAGCGCCTTCTTCATAACCTCTAACACTATTTGTTCCACCAATGGTAAATGCTTCATGTGGTGAAAAATTACCCACCACATGACCGCCAGATAAACTAGGAATGCAGATAATAACGCATCATTACAAATAAGAAAGATCATTATTTGCTCCACTATCAAAGCAATAACCAAAATAACAGAGGCCAGCAAACATAAGACATTGATCCCATGGCCAACAAATACATTCGATGTGCTTTCAGTTTCAGATGCAAAGGCATTACAATACCTAAAAAGAAGACGAGCAGGACCAATTTCAATATCCTTCCTTGCACGAGCGTTCACTCTGTTGAAGAACAACCATTCTGGCAACACAGGAAGTCCTTGCTCCATATTAAAAACAAACTGCACAGACAGTGGAATTGAGGGTTGGCGACAGTATAAAACATATGTAAAAGGGGTTCAAATTACTAACCATTGAAGATCCATGATCACCAGAACCCGTGTAGACTGTCTCAAGCTTGGCAAGCAGTGTATCATCATGGATCTTGCCACTGAGAAACAAAGACAAAAAAACAAATGCATGAGGCCATGACCAACTAATGAAAGGCAGTTAAAAACTTAAAAACCACTACGTTTCAGTGCCAACATCAGCTTGCAGGCTCGCATACCTTGCAGTAAGAGGACTGCCAAAACAATCTTTGATAACAGGCTCTCCTCTTTCATTACGAGCACCAGCATGCTTTAAGATCGCAACCAATATAGAGAGATTAATAATAATGAAACACACAATCAAATGCAGATATCCTTCCACAACAACAAAAATCTTTCACCAAACTTCCTATGACAAAAGCATAGTCGAACATCACCATAAATACGTGAAAACTTAGGATCTACCTGAAAGATAAGTCCAGCTGTCCCACTCCACTTAGGTCTGAGTGGTTGGCTGAATTCAACACCAGCTGTTACACGACCTATGGTTGGGCTGATATCCTCATCTTGCACCTTACCATGAACAAGTGTGCCAGGGGTTCTTGAATTCTAACAAAAAACAAGTCGCTCAAGAATTAAAAGCTTTTCACTCCCAAAAAAAAAAAAAAAAAAAAGAGGCATCGTAGTGAGAGGGAAAAACATCAAATTACCTGAACCATTATTGTTCTGGAAGTCCGCTTATCATCTCCTGCAATCCATGGGTCTGTGTAGTTGATACGAAATATAGAGTCAATTTGGCCCCTTTCTAAGGAAACATGAAGTTTCTGGTTTCTTCCAAAAAGATTTCTGTGAGAATATGCAAAACTGCAAGAAACAAAAATACAATAACATAAAACGCACCACCACATGATTAAAACTAGATTTTAAGGGCCGCTCCAGTCCAGGAGTTTATTATACAAGTAGAGAAGAAGTGCATCAGCTTACCTTCCAATGAGACCTGATAAGGGGCCACTTGTAATCCTACAAATGCAAGTGATCCAAATTAATATCATATAGCAGAAACTAAAGACATGGCTAGCTCTTAGTGATGACCCAAAAAACAAAGACTAGTAATCTAGTTCTACACATTAAAGTACTTACCCACTTGATATACCACCACCAGCAGAAAAACCACCACTTGGACGCTCAACAACATTCATTACAATATCGACCTTACCGGTGTCTGCAACATGTGAAATGAAAAAACAAATTTATTTAAGCACACATTCAAGGAAAGAACACGTCCTTTTAAAAATTATCACCAGAACAACTATTGAAAAACTTGCATTTCCCTGTCATCCGGCCAAGCAAGTCTGATTTACAAGTCAAATTTCAACCCAAATCAGCTAGATATCTATGATGTCAGAAAACTGAATGAATATCCAGACATTTTTCAAATCAGAAAGCATTATGTAGGACTTATTGCAAAAGATATAAAAATAAAGAGAAGGGCATTGAATAGACAAGCATCAATTCATCACCTGCAGGTTGGGGAATAATGCTAACATCTTCCATGATTCCCATGGTCAATACAGTCTCCACATCTCTTTTCCCTTGAAGCATACTGTAGACCTACAAAACGATAATTTCAGATGCAAAAATCCACAAGTTAGAAAATCCTAGAATCACACTTCCCTCTGTTGACAAAAGGTCAGAATCACCACCAGTGACTTGGGTCACCCTAAGCACACAATTTCAGTTTCACTTTCACAAAGACTTGCAAAGACTAATATTGTTGGGTACTAGAAGTATAGGTCAGGAAAACACCTGTCCCTGCTTGGTCGTTAGCTGACGAAGTATGGTTTCAGGCTTTGTCTTCCCTGAAGTTGGCTCACCACTGAAGAGAAATCATAAAAGTAAAAAATATGTTAATACTAAATCATACCATTTCAGAATCCAAGATTTCTCACTATGGATGTCACAGTATTTGCAATCTCAGTAACCCCATGAATGTAAACCAAATTGATGGCTACCTTTTCCTGTCAAGGAAACGTATGGAGATGTTGTTAACCTCAGCTTCTGAAACTTGTAGTTTAAGAACACCCCCAGATAGTATATCAACAGCCGATACCTACAAAATTATCGAGAAAATCTAGTAAAGTTGATATTAAGCAATACATCACGGATCAATTATCCAATATCAAGGGGGTAAAAAAAAATAGGCACGTGAAACAATAAAAACAGGTCTAAGCTGAGGAACCAACCATGGCAAAAAGACCTCGCTCCATATACCAATCATTGATGGAAGTTATCACTTTGTCCAAACGCCTAAGGTTAATCACTTTTCCTGCACAACTTGACACCAAAATAAGAGAAACAAACAGGCCTCCTATGAGCACATTTTCAAAACTTTTCAAAACACTTGTAGAAAACATATGCATAAGAAGATTCAAAAGAACATACCATAATCATCTCGAAATGAATCCTCTATAAACTTTGCCGGAAGAACATTTGCTCCTTCACAAACCAGCCCTTGAAATTCCTGGTTTGGTTCTACCTTGCACCACGAAATACCCATAAACAAATAAATAACCCTTTAAAGAAGTCATTTTTTTCTTCTCCCATGTATAATTCTGACTTAGAATTACAATTGAACACTAAAATAGCAAAAAGTAAGATCAGAGTTGTTATGTATACCTGAAATACCAATCTGATACCGTCCCTGGTATCGACGGCTACGGGCATGCAAGAGCAAAAGTAGCCACTGCCGACGATCCGATGCACGTCCTCTTGAACTTCGCGCACGGTCAACGCTGAGTTGGCTCGGCACGCCTTGAGCGCCGCCAAAGCCTCCATTTCCAGGTCCTTCCTCTCAAGCACGTCCCCGTCCCTGTCCCTCACCAACACCTCGCTGATCAGAACCCTCTCCTCGTGGTATCGACTCGCCGAGTGCCCCTTCTGCGGCGGAGGCGGCGGCGGTGTCGTTGTCATCGTCGACTCTCTTCCCTCCGGTCCAGAATGATTCAAATCGTCCGGCCGAGTCAGAGACAACGAGGCCGAACAGAGAAGCGGCGATTTCCCGATCGGTAGTCCCTTGTCTTCCTTCCCAGTTTCCAACTCGGTAGACCGAGTCAGGGATAGCGACGCCCAACATAAAGGACGGAACTTCGGAAGGCATCGACTCCCTGATCCGGAGTCGGTGGAGCGACTCTGAAATGGCGGTCTCGAAGGTAAAGGAGGGAACTTGGGGCTGAGTCGTTCGATTCCCGAGCGAGTCTTGACCGACTCGATGAGCTGAGCGAACGAGTTCCGAGTTCTGGTGAAAAGTGGGGAAAGGTCAAATGGCGGTGGCGGTGAAGGGAAGGGGATTTTGAGGGAAGTGAAGCGAATGTCGTCGTTTGCCGGCATTGTCGTCTTCCTTGGTGAAAAGACGATTGCTTGGTAGTGGAGACTCTTGGTGTTAGACTTTGGCCCCAAATTGATGAATTTTGACCATCTGAATTTTTAGGTCTAGGTTTTATTTTTATTTATTTTTATCGTTTCCCAATGAAGAGGTTTTGGGTTTTTAAAGGGCTTCTCCAGTCTCGAAGAAAAAAGACTAATTTTTTTTTTTTTTTTTTTTTTTTTGTTTTTGAACTTCTACCGTAGACTTGTCATAACTGTTTTGAGCATTAGATTGATTTTGGGTTGATTCCAGGAACGGCCCCTCAGGTTTACCTCCACCCATATTCCTCAACTTTGGAAAGTCTCCTTTTAGCTTATAATCTATTATTTTATTTTAATTTTGATCCTTCTATTAAAAACTAAGGTTAAATATTTACCAAAACATTTTTTAAATGTCTCACTTTTATTCAAAATCTATTATTTTATTTTACTTTTAGTACATAATCTTATACTTACATAATGCTATTAAAAACTCAACTTCTCTTTTTATAAATTAAAATTAATCTTACTAAAATACCATAAAATTTTTTTTAATTATATGCATAACTCATTATATTTAGATTTTCACTTTAGATTTTTTAAATTTTAGTCTCTAATAACTCTTAGTTATAATAGAATGACCAAAAGCAAAGCAAAATAATAGGTTAGGAAATAAAGTAGAACATGTCAACATTTTTTCGTTAAATACTTAACGCCTAACTAACAAAATGATCAAAACTTAAACAAAACAATAGATTGTCGACCAAAATAAGACTTTTGAAATATTAAAGACTAAAATAAGACTGAGAGCATCCATTAATTTTTTAACAGTAGATCAATGAGCGTTCACTTTAAAAAATTTACATTGTACAATAAGAACTACTCCATTATAGGTGGTTTAAAAAGTTAATCTAGCAACTAAAATAATAGTCCTACCAATAAGAAAAAAAAAAAAGACATTTACCATAAAGTTTCCCCTAAAGCATAGTCCTATGGAGCCTCTTGCTCACTTTTTACTTGTTTTCAAATGGTATTTAGGTTATGATTAACGGAGAGTCCACCGACTGGATTCGCGAGCAATAGAAGACTCCGAGTAAGTTGTTTATATTAATTAATCAAGGCATGTATCGTATTAATTTTCTTTTTATTAGACTGTGGTTGTAAACTTAATTTATGTCGTTACTATGTGTGTATACAAGTTGTGAGCCATGTGGGACCCAATGCACATTTCTCTCTCTTTATTATTTTATTTCATTTTGTCTTATCTTACTTGTTTAATTATTATAAATGTTTGCTTAAAAAGGTTTTAAATTATCACATTTTTCGTTATTAATTAAACTCTTTAATTTGTGTTTTTAATTAAAAATTTGACTTTATTAATCTAATTAACCCGTCACGTCACCTCTCGTACTTCAGGACGTGACATGTCAATAGGTCCGGTTTGCCGACAGAAGAATTTGTTGAAATTCAGTTTTCTATTTTCGAAGGTTTTAAACTTTAAAACTCAATCTGACAATTTTTATCAACTTTCAAGACATATAAAATGCATAAAGACTATGAAAGATCACATTCAAACACATATAGATCATCTTTCTTAAAATTTTTATACCTAGTATACAATTCTAAACCAAAAAACAAAACTTTTTAAAACTAATTCAAATCTCATTTTAAACAAAGATTATGTAAATCAAACTTTAAAATCGTTGTATAACTACCCACAAATATCAAACACACATTTTTCACAAATCTTATGAGAAGACACAAATTTAAATCAAAGTTTAGCTTAGAAAACCTTACCTCAAGTTTGAAGAAAATTAGTGATTTTGATTTCAAAAATCTTTGATCTTTGTTCTGTAATTTTAGAAGATCTAAGAAAATAACTTTGGATTTCTCTCTTGATTATCTTGAAGCTAAGTTAATGATCCTCGATCTTGGAGAAATCAAAGAGGAGAAAGAAGAGAGTAAATGAGAGAGAAAGTGAGAGAGAAGTGTGAGAGAGAATGAAGGGATGAGACTCAAAGAATATCAAAATAATTAAAGAGGAACAGGTAGGTGAAGGGTGGTCTCTATCAGAGACTTTGGGACATATAATACCAAATGGCACTTTTAAAATAATTTAGAAGTTCTAAGAGCATTTTAGTCAATAAACTAAATAGGCATAGAAAATTTTTAGAAAATTTAAAAATAAGTAAAAATAAGTAATGTGAAATAGATATTAGATGAAATAAAATTTTTAATTGGCACACTAATAATTAATTTAATTATAATGATACCCGTTAGAAAAATAACGGGTGTCATATTATGTGAAATAGTATTTTAAAAGTTTTAAGGAAGTAAATGTTTGAGGAAAAGTCTTATAAGAATTGTTTTATGAAAAACCTTTTAAAACATATACTTCTTGAAATGTTTTGAATAATTATGAAGTTAAGCTCTAAGCTATGTTTTAGTTTATATTGCTACAGTTTCAAGTTTGTTTTTAGTATGTTTTGACAAAAAAGAAAAAAAAATTACTTAGTATTTTCTTACTAAACAAAGTTTAAGAAATGAAATTTAAGAAAGCTAAGTAACGGCCTAAAAAGTCGAGTTATTACAAGGTTTTAGTTCACTTAAAAAAGAAAAGGAAAAAAGTTTCATTTAAAAAAAATAAAATATTTTGAGCCACTTATTGGCTCAAATGCATAATTATAAAGTATTTGGGAGCATTGGTTCAAACAAATTAAAACCATTTTAATATGTGAAAGCTTTACATAGTTTATTTTTTTTTTTTGGATATTGTAGCTCGTTTTTTTTTTTTTTTTGACAAGGTAGTATGTGAAAGCTTTACACTATAACAACTAAAAGTTTTGGTTGAAACGGAAAATGCTAAGCAGGAAAATGTTGCAACGCAAGGTTTATTAGGACATATGTAATTATAGGACAGTAAAATGATTTTATTTATGTATATTTTTTATTTGGGGATTATTTTAAATTTTGTAATCATCTCTACCAATTAAGGCTGGTTGAGCCATCTACAAAATATTCCTCTCTAAAACTTGTCAATGTGCAATTCTGTCTAATCTACACAGAATTCGTGTTCTATGTTTGTTTGCTGTTCTTTCTACAAACCATTGTTGGTTTGATGTATCTAAAGAGAAGGCATTACGTAGCATTTTAGTTTCTAGAAAAGAAAGGGTACGTCATATGATCTTGTCCCTCTTCGCAGCCTATACATTGGCTTTAATCTTACAAGAGAAATTAGGGAAGAGGAAAGGGAGTGTAAAGTTGAGTTTGAGTAAAAAGATGAACAAAAGAGAAGAAATCTAAATATGCAATGGCAATGTTTAGCCCTTAATTTATAGGGAAGTAAAATCATAAAATAAATCAACTAATAAGTAGGATATTGACTCGCAGATTGTTAATAGTATAAAGAGCCTAAAATTTGTTGATCTTTCTTCCTTTAATTTGTTTTCCTTCCTAATTAAATATTAGAACCTTATTAAAAATTTACGCATCATACGTTGTTAGAGTTGCTATTGACGTAGTGAACCCATGAGTTTTAACTTTTTTTACTCAGAAGTTCTTTAAACTATTCCTTTTCAGCCCAAATCAAGAAAAAGAAAAACTAACAATTGATCTTGTGTTTAACAAATGAATTCAAACTCATAAGCTTAAACTATGTCCAGTATAAACCTCTTATATACTACAATACAAAATATAAATATTATGTAGTATAAAACACTCACATACTAGTACTACAATGTTTGAACTTATTGTTTTGAGATTATGTATACAAGAATGAGAAACTTCTCCAAACTCAATTCAATTTCCTGCATAACCCAAGCTTAGCCCTGTCGTTCCATAGTCGTCAAGTGTGCATCGAGAATGAACTTTTTGTGTTGTCTATTCTGTTGTAGTCTGATTTTCTTTCCATAGCTGGCCAATCCACCTGGGGCTTCATTACAATCTTACCTTGTGATTTCCACTCCACTTTAAGCTCTCCCAGAACCAAAATTATAAGATGATTCAACCCTAGCCACGCCCATATAATTCTCAATTACTTCAAGACTTAATCCAACGATATTATATATATCTCTTGAGGACTCAAAAGAAGGCACACAGGGACATGGGAACTATGTCTGATTTGTCCAACAGTACAAGTGTAAACTCTTTTGGAAATTACTCTATCCTTTGAAAGCCAATTTGTCGAAGAAAGTAAATATAAATTGAAAAAAAGGAAAGGAAAGGAAGGCCTGTAAATATATGGATATGTATAATTATATGATTGACTTAACACCCAATTTTCTATCTAATGGTAAATAGAGAATCTAACGCTATAATTGACAACAATGATAATATCACTTACGTGTTATTTAATGATGTTACAGGTGACAGCAACGAAGGTTTGATGTGTTAGAAAAATTCATGCCTATCATGGAGTGATTATAGTTATTTATAAATAATGATGTGATGACGTATTTAGTTTTATTTTAATCAAATAAAATAAAATTGATATAAATTTTGGTTCATATGTAATTTACTTATTTTTGCCATAAATATATATATATACACAAATATATAAGTTAAATTATATATATAAAGAACTTGTTATCTTCACAAGAGAAAAGCTTATGGTATATTTGATAAATAGATTCGAATTAGTAATTTAATTTGAGTTAGTATAATTTGAATTAGGATTTGAGTTAGTGATTTGAATTGTTATTTGAATTGATGTTTGGACGTGCATTTAAGTTTTAATCTGAGTATGTAATAAAATTGAAATTTATATTTGAGAGGTAGTATAGATAGTTTTTTATTTATTAATAAATCTAATAAAATCTTAATGTTAGTTATCTTAAAAAATATGCAATATCGATCTCGATTTATTCCTCTCTTCATTAGGAAGACAGTAAAAAAAGAATCATCTCAATTGGATATCAAATGAAGAAATTATGGATTTTTTCTCAAATATAAGTGAGAAAATTTTAATTTTTACTGTAGTAAAGATATCCTAGTATTAAAAGTTTAAGAGGGATGAGAACTCAAAAAAACTTAGATTTTTAATACTCAAATGATTCAGATTTTAAGAAAAACAAATATATATCTAAAAAATTCTTAATACTCTAATTTAAATTTGAGTCTATTAAATGTACCCTTAATACTATTAAATTTCGTCAACATGAGATCTCGGCAACAGCGATAACGCGATGGGCAACTTGCAAGCTCCTTCGTGCTGTGATCTCGACGACAGGCGATGACAACGGAAGAGGTTCGACAGCGATCGGCGACATGCGACAATAACAGCAGAGGTTTGATCTCATTGGCCTCGAAGAGCAACAATCTAATGAGGAAAAAGGAGGTTGGTGACCTTCGGACTACGACAACCTTCGAATGACGGAAACGGAGGATGACAACCTTCGAACGACGGCGACCTTTAAATGACCAAAATGGAGGACAACGACCTTTAAATGATGGCGACCTTCGAATGATGGAAATAGAGGATGATGACCTTCAAAAGATGGCGACCTTCAGACTGCAGCGATGGAGGACGACGACTAAGCTTGAGACCGTAGACTGGTCAGGAGCTTTCGAAAATGGCAAAATTAGAGGAGAGTACCATATGTAAGAGAGAGAGGAGGGTATATTTGTAATTTCATATAGGTGGAAATATTGTTTTGGTCTTAAATGGATAGTTATTAAATTGCAGTCTACTAATTTTTATTCAAATTTTATTTTCGCCTAATCACTTCATTGTCCCTTGTCACTTAAATATGAAGTGCCGCCATATAAAAGTAGACACATCATGCATTTACAGTATGTATCCGCACGTGCATTATATTTATAATATGTTTAATAAACTGGTTTAAACTGAAAAATAAGTTTTAAGTATAAAAGTATACGAGAACTTTATATTAGGGTTGCTTTTTGCTTTACATTATAACTACAGAGAGCTTTACACTATAAAATGTTTGAATTAATGAATTTAATCTAATGTGTCAAACATGGTTTTAGTTTTTCTTGAATAAGTATAACCAAATTTGACAAACTTTGAGACTGCAATATTTATCCTCCTTGCTCTATCCTTCGCATCATTTAAGGCCATTGCAAAATAACAAGAGTCTTATCTAAAGTCATAACAATTTGCAATTAATCATTCAACTCAGGATATTGTTTGTACCAATGCACTACTACAAATATGTTTTACGTCATACACTAACAGCAAATTGTTGCTCTATACAATTGAGTTCAATTGTTCAACAAACAAATTGGCTGGGCCGTCCAGTGTTGGGGACGGGGTGGGGGTGGGGTTAGGGCCTCCTATAATCGAATCTTAAGAGGGACAATTAGTAGACACATGGGTTATAAACCAAAAAAAATAGCAACATTTTCCATCTAGTAGTTGCGTGGTGGATTATCAATCAATAGTGGTAGACCCCAGAAGAGAGAAAGAAAGAGGCTACCAATATTTGCGTGAACATCAAAAGGAAAGTTTTTCCTTTTAGTTTTTTTAATTAAGGGAAGAGAGAAAGCATATAGGCAGACATCAGAAACAAAAGACGGTCAACCGTTCCCTCAAAAAAAAAAAAGGGGGGGCACTTACCCGTTTGTTTTTAACACTTTTTTTTCTTTCCAAATAATCAAAGGGACCTTAATATAACGTGTATGTAAATATAAAAAGAGTCAGGAGAGAGTTGGCTGGTTCAAGAGGGGCAGGAAACGTGGACATCAAAAGGGGGGCTTAGAGCTGTTTTTCTTTTGGCCACCAAGTTTGAAGATTCTTTTTTCGTTCTCTTCTGAATTTTCCATTTAATGACTATGATTATGTCTAGATTTTCTTTGTTTGATGATAACTGTGATATAGATTTAATTTTAATTATTTGTTTTGTTTAAAGTTTATTATTTTATGTTGAGTGTTCATTACGATGCTTAATTATTTGACTGATTTATATGTTTTTCTCTGCAATGAATGCCATGAAATATATGAGCATGATTTGTGCGGTTCTTTTTATGTAGTGCGATTGATTTAACAAGATTTCGTATATTATAATTCACATAAGATATAGTAAATTACTATGCAGGAGTATCATTGGAATAACTGGAAAGAGTATATATCAAAAGAATTACGGTATTCAGTATTCAGTTTTGAATAGAGCTAGGTAGGGTAAAATGGGATGTTATAGTTTTTTAGTTATTTGAATCGTCTAAATTGTTGTATTAACTTATGCTTGTTTTCTTCAAATTTTATAATTCAATGCTCCTTAATTGTTTTTTTCAAATAAATCTAAGACTAGTTAATTTTGATAATTAAGAAGTTAAACAATACTATTAATGATATTTTTCTTATATATCACTTCATTACGTTCGATTCATACACATGGGGTTCACGTCATGCAATGGCATGCACTACATAAACCGATAGTACTATCATAATTCTTTACATATCCTAGTACCAATGCTCTACTCTATGTGTGTTATTACCATTTGTGTGTTAATACATCATATGCTAAACAGCAAGCATTGGCCCATACATGCAGTAGAGTTCCTTGAGCAAACAAACAAACAAAAAGTGGTAGACCCCAGAAGACAAAAAGGAAAGATGCTCCAATATCGTTGCCATGAATGAATCTGTAATGGATGCCATGTGTTAAAAGCACAGCAATATTGCAGGAGAGGGCCTTATAGGTGCTTGTCATGGTGGTTAGAATCATTGGCTAGAGTTGTAAACACTATAGCATGTAAGAGCTTTACACTGTAGCAGTTTTTTCTTTTTATTTTAACATGTAAGAGCTTTACACTGTTCTTAATTAATAAGTTTGTTAAATCTCAACTTTGTCAAACAAACTATTAATATTCTTTACCCAAAAGGTGGGAATGACTATGACCTTACTATAACCTAGGGGTAGCAAAACGGATTGACGAGTCGGGTTAGTGTTGGGTTGGAATTAATTTTTATAAAAATTAGGTCGACACTAACCCGACCAATGACACGAACGGGTTGAGAATTCTTAACCCCAACACGACTTGTTTTGATACGGGTTGACACGAACACAACCCGTGTCAACCCGTTCTTGTTTTTGATCCGTGACCCAATTGTGACCCGCAACCCGCCTATGACCCGCCTATATTAATATATATAACATTAAAAAA
The DNA here is from genome assembly GCA_946598075.1 of Artocarpus hirsutus. NCBI lineage: Eukaryota > Viridiplantae > Streptophyta > Magnoliopsida > Rosales > Moraceae > Artocarpus > Artocarpus hirsutus. The sequence continues at coordinate 136,159 of CAMOHE010044975.1, forward strand.
AACATAAAATTAGTAGAGTTTCATACCACTTCAACAAGAAGATGAGTGACAAAAGATGTAGGGTTTGATTTTTTAAGGGCTTATATTATATATGAAACAATATTAATTTTTTAAAGTTAATTAATTAAATAAGGGTTAAAAACGGGTCATTTTAGTGTCAAACGGGTTGACCCGAATGCAACTTGTTTTTTAATGGGCCAGTTTCGGGTCGACACTAAAATGACTTGTGGTCAAATTTTTCGACACTAACCTGCAAAAAAAACATGTCGAATTCGTGTCATGTCGTCATATCGTAACCTATATTGTCGGTCCTACTATAACCTCTCTGCATCTCATTTAATTTCAAACTGGCATTTATTTTAATGCAAAAGCCAAAAGCATGGAGCTTTATTTTTGGTGAATGACTTTAGTACTCGACTGGTGCGAGAAACTGATGAAAGTTTTTGGTGCTTTTTCACATATATGTTTGTAGTACACCATGCTTGCCTCGAGAAAGAGGATATACACAAGATAGTTCATAGTATCATCCACACATTCCGTGGTCCTAAATACATTTTTCGTCATAAAATTATCATCCAAAGAGTTTCGACCAATAATTCACTCTATATATGCGACAACAACTAACAGCGTATTTAAAAATATTGTTTGAAAAAAATAGTTTAAATCAAGTTTGTTGTAATATTTTTTCCTATAAAATTTAAATTGTTGTTTTAGATTAAAACTATTAATTTGAATTATGTTCACAATCAAGCAGTTTTTTCTCTTGATTATAGATAAGGTATTTGGCAAAAAAATTTCTTACCAAAACCTTTGTTTGTTACAATGTAAAGCTTCACATGCTACAATAATCATAAAAAGTAAGTGAGATACAACATAAAGCTCACACATATTACAAACTTCAATTCAAAAGTTTCAGGTTGTAACCACACTCTCAAAAACCCTAAAAATTATTCTTCACATTAAGTGTAGTCTAAAAACAAAATCAAAACAACCCTTTCACCTAGTTTCCACCACCAACATTCGTAAAGAATGAAACTTTTTTTGTATAAATGAAAACGTTTCCATAAAAAAAGAGAGTAAAGCTACACATCTATGGCTCTCAACATTGACTGCTCTTGTTTGACATGAATGATGATGACGAATCAACCAGTAATTCCATATTTTAACCAGACAATGAACGTTATTTTTTAGAAGATTTTACTATTTTGGTGCTGGATTTTCTCCAAGGTGACACCAAATCCTTCCAAAAAATAGCGTGAAATTAGGAATTAAACAGCAGTACACTAAATTTGTTGTGCTACTGTTCATCCACACCATTTAGCCTTTTTTAAAGTTTATTTATTTATAAAAAAAACCTCAACTTAAATTTATAATTTTCTATTTTTGACCCAGCTTCATAGTTTTTAATAAAATTAATTACTTTTTGCTACCAAAAAATAATTTATGTCCCAAAAAATTGAATTTTGACATAGTTGGTGAAATAAATAAATAGTAGAGCATCAGTAAAAAGTAATATAAAAAATAAGATGAAGTAAAATATACCAAGAATTTTTTTTGGTGTTAAAAATTATGTAAGGAGTTAAAGATGAAATTTATTGTTTGATGTGACAGCTATATCATGTTGGCGTAAAATTTACACTATTAAACAGTAAGGTCAATATAAAAAATATACCAAAATTTTAGACTAACGTCTATAATTTTAGGGGCACAGGTATGAAAAGTATTTTTTTGAATCCACCGTTAAGACATTGGAGATAGTATTACGATTTTGCCTCTATCCTTGTCACAATGGAGGGAAATCAGATGGGCAGAAGAACAAACAATAAAAGTTTATACCATTTTTTTAGTTATAAAAATATAAAGCTTTCACATATTACAATAACAGTAAAATAATTTTATAATATAAAATTTTTATATACTATAATAAAAATAATTATAACTAACAATTTTAATAACCGTACACAAGAAGAAAGTGAGCGTGGTGGGAAGTTGGAAACCACTAGACGGACGTTATAAGAATTCAAAAATTAAAAAAAAAAAAAAAAAAAAAACTCGGTAGGATATAAGCCAAAACGACAAAGACTTCCCACGCGGACTCTCTTTGGCGCCCCCTGTCTTCTTCATCATCTGCTATCGGTTGCCGACCTCTTTTTTCTCTTTTTCGTTTTTCTCTCTCTAAAATTTCCCAATTTTGATCAACCCAATCGATGTGACATCCACTAACTCACACTCTTTATCTTTCCTTTCCCAGAAACCCTAACCTTTTTCATTTGCGGAACCTCTTATTGGAAGCTTTTTCGTTTCTTTCTCGTAACTGCTCCACGTGATCTGCGTATTCTTCTTCTGACTGCATTCAAGCGGGGGATAAGCTTGACGAGGTTCTTTTGAGGTGTGATTTTGGTTCTTGAACGTCTTCAGTTATTGCTTTTGTTGTCATTTGTGCGCAAAAATTGTAATTATTTATTTCTGTTTGCTTGTTCATTTGCTTTTGTTTTTAAAGTTTTCGAATTGTTTAGAGCTTTTGATTTTTTCTTTCTTTTTTTTGGGTTTAACTCTTCATTTCTTAGTTTGAGTTGCTGAATTTTGATGCTTGGCATTGTTCATGATGTCAATGGGTTGATTTATTTATTTATTTTTATCTTTTTTAAAAAAAATTATTAGCTGTCATCTAAAGAACCAAAAACCTCTCTAGGTGTGTTTTTCTTAATGGTTTTTTCAATGTTTGAATAGGGTCGATAACAGTTGCAACGTAAAGATGGAAGCCAATGGAAACAATGACCTTAAAGCGCCTCTATTGCAGTGTTCTGATAGTGTTGCAATCACAGTCCCCCAACAAGACCGCAAGAAAAATGAGAAAGTTAGTACGATTATGTTCAGAGTAAGAGGTATCGAATGCGCATCATGTGCAACGTCCATAGAATCTTCACTTGGAAAGCTTAATGGGGTTCGTAGTGTTATGGTGTCGCCACTTCAAGGCCAAGCTGTTATCAAATATGTGCCAGACTTGATTAACGTAAGCTAAGCTGTGAATAATTTACCATTTCCTCTGCTTAATGAGAAATTAATTCATGCTTGTGGTTTTCATGTATTATGTTTATTGGAAATTGGAAGAATCTGTGTTGATGATCTTTTGTAGGAGAAAGAAATCAAGGAAACCTTGGAGGACACGGGCTTTGAAGTTGATGAGTTTCCAGAACAAGACATAAAAGTATGCCGGCTGAGGATAAAAGGAATGGCATGCACAAGCTGCTCTGAGTCTGTTGAACGTGCCCTTCAGATGGTCAATGGAGTTAAAAAAGCAGTAGTTGGTTTAGTGCTTGAAGAAGCGAAGGTCCATTTTGATCCAAGCATTATTGACGCTGACAGCATAATAGAAGCAATAGAAGATGCTGGCTTTGGAGCCGATCTCATCAGCTCTGGGAATATTGTTAACAAAGTGCATCTAAAACTTGAAGGAGTTGACACTCCTGAAGACATTGCCACAATTAAGTCCTCTCTTGAGTTGGCACTCGGTGTGACTGATGTTTACTTTGACATGAAAGATCATAAGGTAGCTATTAGCTATGACCAAAAAGTCACTGGTCCACGATCCTTTATAGAGTGCATTCAAGAAGCAGGGCATGAACCCAACACATTCAGTGCAAGCTTGTATGTTCCTCCCCGACAAAGGGAACAAGAGCAACTGCTCGAAATTCTGGTCTTTAGAAATCAATTTTTGGTGAGCTGCATATTTACAATTCCAGTATTTATGTTCTCCATGGTACTACCTATGCTTCCTCCTTATGGTGACTGGCTAGACTATAAGATTCACAACATGCTTACAGTTGGGATGCTTTTAAGTTGGATCCTTTGCACACCTGTGCAGTTCATTGTTGGCCGAAGGTACTCATATGGGCTTCTACGTAATTTTTTGTTTTTGTTATTGGGATATCTGAACATTCTTTTGTAAGCGTATACTTAATGCACACAGTCCGTCAAAAAACAATAATGCTTTCATGTCTCTTCCTTTCAGGTTCTATGTGGGATCATATCATGCATTAAGAAGAAAATCTGCAAATATGGATGTTCTGGTTGCACTTGGCACTAATGCTGCTTATTTTTACTCTGTCTATGTAGTGATTAAAGCGTTGACATCAGAAACATTTGAGGGGCAAGAATTCTTTGAGACTAGTGCCATGTTGATTTCTTTCATTCTCTTGGGAAAGTATTTGGAAGTTGTTGCTAAGGGGAAAACTTCAGATGCCTTGGCAAAGCTCACTAACCTTGCTCCTGATTCAGCTCATCTGTTAACACTAGATGCAGATGGGAATGTGGTCTCAGAGATGGAAATTAACACTCAATTGATACAAAGGAATGACATTATCAAGATTATGCCTGGGGCAAAAGTTCCCGTTGATGGAGTTGTCACAGATGGTCAAAGTTATGTAAATGAGAGTATGATCACTGGAGAGGCAAGGCCCATTGCAAAGAAACCTGGGGACAAGGTATAATTGCTTGGATTTTGATTTGGGAGGTGATGCATATTTTTCTTATTTCAGTTTATGATACAATTGATTGAATATTTGGTATGGATGAAGAGGTATGAAAAAAATGGCGGTAGAGAGGAAACAAGGCCTTTGTTTTTTTCTTTCAAAAAAAGGATCCTAAATGCTTTCTATGGTTGTGCTCCTTACAAAACATTTTTTTTTTTTATGTCATGAACAGGTTATTGGAGGGACTATGAATGAGAATGGATGCTTACTGGTTAAGGCAACCCATGTTGGATCAGAGACTGCACTTTCTCAGATTGTTCAGTTAGTTGAAGCTGCTCAACTTGCCAGAGCGCCTGTCCAGAAACTAGCCGACCAGATATCAAGAGTTTTTGTTCCGACAGTGAGTTTTGTGTTTCTTTTCATAATTTTTCTGTTTGCATGTTCAAGGCGATCATTTTTTAGGGACTGTTTTTCTGTGGAGTGATATCTTGTTTCTTTGTATGAATCAGGTCGTTACTACGGCGTTTATAACCTGGTTGGGATGGTATATTCCTGGAAAGGCTGGTATGTACCCCAAGCATTGGATACCAAAGGACATGGACGGATTTGAACTTGCACTGCAATTTGGTATTTCAGTTTTGGTCGTTGCTTGCCCATGTGCTCTGGGTCTAGCAACACCAACAGCAGTCATGGTTGCCTCTGGAAAAGGTGCTTCTCAAGGTGTCCTCATCAAGGGTGGAAATGCGCTTGAGAAGGCACACAAGGTACTGCCAATAGCTCTGTGTGTTCTATCTCTCTCTCTCTCTTAACGTAGGTTTAAAATAGAGCTAAATCATGCAATAAGTTGGCTTGCATCTGAGTGGATTTTTTATCCATAAACCCCCTCTGCTACAGGTCAGTACTATTGTATTTGACAAGACTGGAACGCTAACCGTTGGGAAGCCATTGGTAGTAAGTGCCGTACTATTTTCTAACTTTTCGATGGAGGAGGTATGCGATATGGCTACGGCTACAGAGGTGGGTGTTTATGTTTTTTAGATATGAACGTTTGTGTTTTGCAAATAGTTTTAACATAATTCTTCTCACCAATGTAGGCCAACAGTGAGCACCCAATTGCAAAAGCTGTGGTGGAGCATGCCAAGATGCTGCGCCAGAAGTTTATATCCAACACCAAGCATGTTGCTGATGTTAAAGATTTTGAGGTGCACCCAGGAACGGGAGTGAGTGGAAAAGTAGGTCATAGAGCAGTTTTTGTTGGGAACAAAAGACTCATGCGTGCTTATGATGTCCCAGTTGGTCCAAATGTTGAGGCCTATATTTTGGAAAATGAGCAACTGGCTCGGACATGTATCTTGGTCGCCATTGATGGGGAGGTTGCCGGAGCTTTCTCCGTAACCGACCCCGTGAAACTTGAGGCAAGGCTCGTCATATCATTTCTCCGGTCAATGGGAATATCCAGCATCATGGTGACTGGTGATAACTTATCTACTGCAACTGCTGTCGCAAAGGAGGTTGGCATTGACATTGTCTTTGCTGAGACGGATCCAGTGGGAAAAGCTGATAAGATCAAAGAATTACAGGTAAAGTAACTTTGCCTTTATAATCATGACATTCTTTTGCACTGCATTCAACCCATTGCCTCAATATTCCCTTTCACTGTAGGACGTAAAAGGGTTGATCTTATTCTATTCGTTTTCAGCTTATAACATCGATTTGTACGTTATTGAATTCATGATTGGAAAATGGATGCAGATGAAAGGAATGAATGTCGCAATGGTGGGGGACGGGATAAATGACTCGCCCGCGTTAGTTGCAGCTGATGTTGGCATGGCGATTGGCGCCGGCACTGATGTAGCTATTGAAGCGGCTGATATAGTTCTTATCAAGGGCAACTTGGAAGACGTTGTCACAGCCATAGACCTCTCCAGAAAGACCATGTCTAGGATTCGGCTTAATTATGTGTGGGCCCTGGGCTACAACGTCCTTGGCATGCCAATAGCAGCTGGAATCTTATACCCCTTTACCGGAATCCGACTGCCGCCTTGGCTTGCTGGTGCTTGCATGGCTGCTTCATCCCTTAGCGTGGTTTGCTCTTCTCTCTTGTTGCAGACCTATAAGAAGCCTTTGCGAGTTGAACACACCTGAGGACCAATTGACATTGCCATAACTTGGCCACATTTTGTGGCTTCAATTTGCATGCACCTGAGCTTGAAAAAATTAATTAATTTTGTAATTCTTCCCAGCCTAGCATTTCAGGCGATGGCTGGGGCTGATTTCGTGGAATTGTTCCCTAACGTGATGAGCAATGCCAAGTGATATATCGTAAGACTTCAGGTGATTAGACTGTTTATATATAATAACCAACTTTGATTCAATCATCTTTAGTCTATTTAGAAGTATAATATTTCACTAGTTTAGCCTCTCGATAAGCGACGTCATTTCCACTCCCATTAAATTAAAACGACAGGTCCTTCTTTTTAAAGTACCGACAAGTAGTTTTGGGATGTCTTTCTATTTTATCTAGAAAGTTATTTATTTTTTTCTCATGCAATAAATTATCTATGACGTACTACATGTTAAGTCTAGAAGAAAATTATATCATATGGCACAGTTTTAAAAGTTGTTTTTGTTCATATCATACTTAAAAAAAAAATTATGTCACACTTTCATTTATATTACATATTAAGTTATATTATAAATAAATATTATAACATTTATAAAAAATAAATCTTAAAAATGACATTAAAAGGCCTTTTTTTCCTTGAGAGTTGAGACATGAAGAATTGTTTGCTACATCATGCAGTTCTATTTCTAGAGATTTAAAAAATAAAAATAAAAATAAAAATAAAAAAAAATCTATTTCTTGAGAATTAAAAAAAAAAGAAAAAGAAAAAGTCCTATAAGAATATATTTTGTTTACCCAAATAAAACCTAATTAAGTTTTTGTTTCGTATCTTGGTTAGAACCAGTGGTTTTCAACTAAAAAATAATGTAAAGCTCCCAACAGTTACAATAAAAAGCAAAAAGTTGCTACATATTCTCCCAAACACTTGATAAATTTAAATTTAGATGTTGTTTATGTAATGACCAAGGAAATTCATTAATTAAATCTAACATTTAATTGGGTTTAATTAATGAATTACCCTTAAAAATTGTGATAATGTATAAATAAGCATTATTAATAAAAAATTCCACTGCGAACGTGATGTAATGTTGGATATTGTTAAAACAGATTTTATGAGTTTAAATACTCAAGAATTTGTAAATAATATTCATAAAATGAATTTTATATCATAATTAATTGTAAAATTGTGATATAAATGGATGGGTAATTATGGTATAAATAAGATATAGAGCCCACCAAACCCTAAACCAGTGTAAAAGGGGGTCCGATGCAGTATAAGTATACTGTTGAATGAAAACACAGATATAGAAAATGTTATGTTTGGCCTCCAAAAATACACCAAAGGCAAGTGAGATATTTATACAGTCTAAGAATATGTTTTGCACTGATTTTACCATAGCAATGTAAGAAAAATACTGTGTGGTTAAAAATTACACAGTGTAAATTTTTGGGGCCCACCAAGTGGATACTCATTAGGATTTCATTGGGCCACCATGCCATGAAAGGTGGCCCAATCACATTAAGCCACATTATTAAACCCATGGATTACTTGGTGAGTCACCCTAATGGATAAGCATGAATTAAATGCAAAATAAGCCAAAAAAAATTTTCATTTCTTCTTCCTCACCCCACGACAGCCATTAGAGCACCATTCCAAAAATTTTCTCAAACCCAACTCTTTGCAAAATTAACCCTAATTAAGTTCAAGAAGCAAAGTTCAAGGAATTTTACCAAATTTTAATGTAAAAACCTAAACTTTTTTAAGTTTTCTTAGGGTTTTTCTTGGGTTAAGGAAGGAAAGTTAATTCAAAGTATTCTTAGATGAAAAATGCCTAGGAAAAAGGTTTCAAATGAGCCCTTGGAATGCTAGAAGCACAAAGTTTTCATCTGGGTAAGTTTGATTTCTTAAACTTAAAGTTTGTGTGATTTTGTTTTGATTTTTATTATTTCAAAAGTATGTGAGGATTCAAGTAAATTTTTGGTTAAATTCCATAGATATATGAATTATGGCATATTGGTATTGTGAAAATTTAGAGTTGAATGTGCAAAATGGTAGTTTATGCAAAATAGGCTATTTTGTAATTTTAATGCTAGTTTTACAAAAATAGAGATTGGGCATGAAAATGGTTTAGACAAGAGTTGGGACTGCCTTCATAGGGGTAGATATGCTGCTTTAAAATGGATTTTTGTAAAAATGACCCAAGGACTAAATTGCAAGAAAAAGTTATTTCTCGGTAGAATTGAAAAATACCTAAAAACACCCTTGTGTAGTGACAATTTTAAAAAAGTTAAAACACAAAAGTTATAGATCTCGACAAAACTGTTAGGCTTAGTAGACAGTTTGTCAAAAATCACAACCGTTTGTGAGATATTAATTTTACAAAAATTTGTTAAAATTGAAAAAAAAAATTAAAAGGGCAAAAACGTCATTTTTCAACAGGATTTTGGATATGGTACTTTGAGCAAAAATGATCCTTGTGAAAAATGGAAAATTGTGGTTTAAAAAGATTAATTTTAGTCCCAGAGGTAAAATTGTCAGAATTTTCAGATAAGCGGCAAAATTGCAAAGTTTCATTAAAATGGGCCATCAATGTAAAATAAGGAGATCAGACCCATTAGGATACTATTTTAAAATTAGTATGCAACTATTTCTGTTAAAATAGCAAAGTCGAGCTCAGGAAGTTAGTAGGTCCACTGAGGGTCAAATCGTCATTTTGCTCGAGTAACCCGAACTGCTCCGAAATGTTTCAAAAAGGAAAAAATGAGTGATTAGAAAGATCTCCGCCCTTCCTTAGAGACGATAAGGTAGAATAAGATAGGAGTAAGAAAACCATGATTATTAGGGTTATGTATAGTTATATAACTCGATTTATTAACTAACGAACATTTTGTTTTGAGACATAGAGAAGATAGTAAAATTTGGCTAATAGGTTTGTAATTGGCCAATAGGATCCTACAAGTCTAGGAAAGAGGGAACTGAGGTTGACTTGCCCAGCACTCGAACCAAGTAAGTACCCATCCCATCTCCAGTAGGGAATTGTAAGTATAGACTGTGATATATGTATATGTATACCTGTGTATATATCAAGGTGTATACCTGTATGTATGCTATAATATGAGTACCTATAAATATATTGGTGTGTACACGTGAGTATACAAAATAAATACCTACATGTATATTAGTTGTATACCTGTGTGTATATTAATGTGTACCTATGAGTATATAAAGTAAGTACCTGTGTATACTATACCGTACAAGAGTATTCATGTTTTGTGTATAACATGTGATTATAACTTCATGTATGGTATGATAACCATAATAATTGAACTACTAAATGTATAACTAGAATTTAGAAGAGTGTCATACTGACTCCTGACTCAAGAGGAGTTTAAGGATATAGTTTGGTCTCAGTGTCATGTAGACCTATGTGCGTAATGGTACGAACACTTAGGCCCTAGTTAAAGATAAGGCATGAAAAGAACAAAGAATATTCATAAGAAAGCATAATCGGATCATGCATTTTATTGAATGTGCATATGGGTTGTATTGGGACTTACTGGGAGTAAGCTCACTAAGTATTTCATGCTGTAGGTATTTGAAACACCCGTTATTTTAACGGGTATGATTTTTATAAAAATCATATGAATAAATTGTCACTTTAGAACTTCTTATCAAGTCTCCGTAAGAAACATTTAAAATTTACTTATCATTCACCTCTACTAATCTTGTCCCCCCTACATTAATGCTCAATTAAGTAACCTCCTTCTCATTTGGCTAAAGGTATCCGAATGAGATATAGAATTAATTCACCTCAACTACCAGGAGACATTGATATATTTTCTCAACTACCTTTTTAATGCTTCATTCATCTTCTTCCACAACTTGCCCAATTTGGCCCCTCAATTATGTTGGCATTATTTGCTAAAAGTCTAAATGGGAGACATAAAATGTTTTCTTTTAATGCTAATTTATTTCTTCCTACAACTTTTCCCATAAACCTACAATTATCTCCCGCTCCTCAATTATTTTGATGCCTATTTATTCAACCATCACCACTTCCTTCTCTAGTTTCTTATTATCTCCTTTCTCACTTCAATTTCTAACTAAAGACACAAGGCATAAAGCTCGCTTTATAGCCAAGTAACTATAATTTCCAGCCATATTTGAAGCCACTTTAGAGTCAATTCAAGCTTGATTTTTAACCCAAACTTTGGTGTTTTTCAAAAGAGTTTTGAGGTAGGTTTTCTTTAATTCAAACTTGGTATTAGTATGTATTTTTTCCATATTTAATGTATGTTTTCCTCATTATTTGCAAGAAAGGCTAGAGATATGGTTTGATGATGATTTTGGTATAAAACTCATAAGAATATATTTATGATGATGCATGCTACCTGTTTTGGAATGGTTTTGAAATTTTGAATAAGAATAATATGTTTTAGGTTTAAGAAAAACTTAACATTTCATAAACCTTATATTATCTCTATGGACAGCAGCTCTTTCTTGAAATTCTGGGATTAGATGAAAATTAATTTTGTAAATTGGTTTACATATTTTAAAAGTAGACATTTTAAGCTTTCCAACGAGCTATCATGAGCCTAAATCGAAGTTATATTTTATTTTCTATGAATTTTTCAATTCTCGGGTTGGAAACTAGTAAACCTATCAGTGGCAGTATATCACCCGTTTACCTTAAGTAAACCACCCAATAACCCATGTGCTAATTGTAGATAGTGAACCCAACTTTGCTCACCTTCTAATCCCTGAATGTCTTACAACCTTTTCAAGACCATCCTAAGTGATTTATGAATCTTATTAGAGACTAAAGTATATAGGTTTACACTTAATTCATTTATGGATGTAGTTATATGTTGTGCTTTAGTTTTAATTGTTTTTATGCACGACTTAGGATCAAAGGTGTGTGAAGCTAATGTTAATTAATTCTGAGATTAAAAGATTGTTGAGAAGCTTGAAAGGTAGGGATTCTATTACTCATCTTTTGTGAGGTTTTTTTGGAATTTAAATTGATTGTTTTACCACAAGATATATGTATCTATGTTGAACTGCTATTATATGAGAATCATATATGAAACTATGACATGGACTCGCCCTGTATTGATTAGCGAGGAACATAATGAATTAACATATGTTGTTATAAATTGAGAAGCCTTGTTAGGAAAAATTAGCTCTATAAATGATATTTGTATATAAAGAAATAGTGAGATGTGAAGAGGGTGGCGGTTACGTCTTTGGGCACGATTACCCTAAAAGGTAAAATAGGGAGAAGGTGATGACGCTTCCTTGGGTCGAAAGTCCCAGAGCACACTGTACAGGAATCGACTTGGTGAGGACTCGGGGCTTAATGTCCCCTCACCCAAATACCCTCGGAATGTTTGGAGGGTGGCCAAGCATGCCTATTTGAGTTTCGATAAGAGTGTTACTTTATTTAATGTGGATACCTAGAAATAGTGATGAATTGTAATATTTGTATATTTGTATACGTGTGAAACTTGGTAATGGTTAACTATGGTATCCACGAGATATGATCATAATAAACCTCATAATCTGGTATATGATGTTAATTAACTAACCATGCAGTTTTAATATGGTAATAAATAAAACCTTAAGGTAAGTAATGGTTTTCCCTACTGGGCATGTTGTCGCTCATTCCCTTATATTTTCCTCTTTTCAGGACTTATTAAGTGTAAGATGATTACAAGAAAAATAGTTGAGGAAGTTATGTAATTATATTACGTTGGGATGGCTTCAAATGCAAGGAATGATCTTCATGATGATGTATGCATCGATTGTTGCTTTTTGTGACTGTATTAAAATTTGTTGAGGGTTGAAATGATGAAGATAACAGTTGTATATTATTAAAATTTAAGGTACTACATTAAACTGTAGTTTATTTATTTGTTTATGTTTTATTTTTATTTTGAGAGTTTCTATTTAAGTCCCGGGTAAATTACTTTGATGTTTTATCTTTATTTTCTAATTTTTATTTTATTTATTTAAAAATTGTTAACCCCCATATAGGGGCATTACAAGGTACAAAATATCTTTTTAAAATCCATTGCGTATTCATTTTCTAATGGCAACTCAAGGCGAGATCTCATGCAAAGAAGCCAACGATGCTTCAAAAGTGGGCCAACGAGTTTAGGGCATCGTTGTGGATTGGTGAGTAGGAGGCAGAGAGAGAGAGAGGGGGAGGCAGGGGAAGTGAGAGGAAGAGAGAAGAGAGCACAGGAAGGAGGCAGAGAAGTGAGAAAGGGAGGGGGTACGGAGGTGGCTGGGAAGAGAGAGAGGGGAAGAGAAAGAGCACACTAAATTTTAGTTATGCCACTATGGCGTATTTTTAAATAGTTTTTAAGTCAATGACATAAATCAATCTAGTAGGAAAATGTATAGCAAATATCATAAATAAACTCGATTAGATAGGGCTTTTTGAGACAAATGCCACACTAGATATTTCTGTGAATTAGGTTTGGTATTATAATACAGTATACCAAAAATGAGTCGTACTCTATAATACGGTAAAACGTTGTATTAACTTTATATAAATTTATGCAACACAATGGTTATGACAAACATTGTATTAATATATTATTATACAAGATGATACTCTAATATGGTACACTAAATATGCCCTTAATTATTCACTTTATTACATATGTGTAAACTAGACTTAATTGTTTCTCAAAGTGAATTTTCTAAAAATAAATTCTACTCCATTCCTAAAATCGATTAATTAGTATTAGCTGATATATTTATTTATTTAAAAACTAACAAAAATTTATAATATCATACTTAAGTCATTGGTATTGATTTATTCTCGCCTGCTTTTGCTATAATGGTAGTCCACCGTGTCGGCCCCAAGATTTCATAAAGTTAATTTGAATAAGTTTTGATAAAAACAAATCTATTTTTGTTATATGTAAAAAAACCTAATCATTTTCTTGAGTTTTTCTAAGTGTAAAAGTATAACTAAGGTCACGACATGGGGCACTTTGAAGAATGAAGAACAAGCCTTGAAGAGCCAAGTTTTAAATTTTAAGTTCTAAATTTGTCAATGTAAGTGAGCAATTCTCTAAAAACAAATTGGTTTACGCAAGCTCAAACCACACACACACACACATGCATTCATAATGTTTCAAACATAAGTATTTTCGAACTTAAACTATGTAGCTTAAATATTTCTAAGAATACTTGTATCTAAAATGTCAACTCAAAATCACACTTAAAATGCATACAATGCACTCCAACACATTCTCTTGAAAATTGCATTTTAGAAACAAGTATTGGGAGGCTTTGTCTAGCAAGGCCAGCCTGTCGACCATTACAAGTCGGCCTGCCAGTTACAAGGGACAAAAAGCTAAAGATGGTTTCTCCAACTTTCTACTAGCTTGTCGTTTCAAGAAAACCTATCCCAACCGACCTATCGGAAGCCCTGCTTCGGCCTATTGGTTGAACATTATAGAAGCATGATAATTTTATCATGCTTTAGGTGGCCTATCGGTCTCATAAACCGGCCTGTCGGTGGTCCTAATTGGCCTTTCAGTTGCCCCTAGTGCCTTGCTGGTTTGATGACTGTTGGAGCCTTTTTAGGAAATTTTTAAATTTTTGGCTTGTCAGTCCCAAACTCTGGCCTGCTGTTGAGTTTGTAACGGATAGTTTTCTGACCATTAGAGCTCCATTTGAAACGGCTATTTTGATCTAAATATGATACTTTAAGCTATAATTGAGTACTTATGTTCAATATCAAGCATTAATAGCAAGCTTTCTTATATTGTTTTAATAATAAGCATTCAATTCTTTGCACATTCTTGAGCTTACATAATATATATTTTTCTTGAGAGTTGTTTACATCCTCTGAAACAAGTATTTCATTATATTCATCTTTTATTTGGAGAGTTTATCTTATGAGTGAGCCAATTTGTTAAAAACACGCTTTTGAGTGATAGGTTTCCAAGACTAAGAAATTGAGGGATTTTTGGTTTGTCAATCTTCGTAGAAAAATGACGTTGTAAGATATCATAGTGAGCCTTAGGTAGAACAAGTTACCAATATTATACAAGAAGTGATCGTGCCGAAGAGGCGGTCATTATAGTAGAAGAGGTCGAGGCAAGCCTTGCTCGATAACAATGAACGTAGGCATACTGCTAAACTATTATAAATAACGTTTGTACTTTTTTATCCTTAACTCTTTACTCTACGCATTTATATCCTTTTCATTTTATTGCAATTGTCATTTGGGTGAATTTATTTATTTGTGCAATTTATCTAGAATTTTGCAGTAAATGTGAAAAAGTTTTTAAAATAAAAACTAATTCATCCTTTTCTTGGTTGTCATTTTTTGGCTAACAATTAGTGTCAACGCTAGAAGCTCGATCTTATTTTTGAAAAAGATTTTACAATCTTGAGCATGGCTACTCTATCTTCACAACTTATGGAAGGTCATTCTACAAATAGACCTTCTTTATTTAGTAGGGTTGATTACAATTATTGGAAAACTAAGATGACTATTTATTTTCAATCTATCAATCATGATCTTTAGGATATTGTCAAAAATGATCCATATAAACTAATGAAAGAATTAGACAAAGTTTTAGTTCCAAAAGAACCTAAAGAATATACTAATGAAGGTAAATGAAAATTGTCTTTGAATGCTAAAGCTATCAACGTTTTATATTGTGCATTAGACAAGAACAAATTTAATAGAGTTACATCTTGCACATCCACACAAGAAATATGGCGCACATTAGAGGTTGTTCATGAAAGGGCAAACCAAGTCAATGAATCTAAGAAAAACTATCTTTTGCATGATTATGAGATGTTCAAAATGAAAGATCATGAAACTATTAATGAAATCTATACTAGATTTACAGATATTGTTAATAGTTTGAAATCTCTTGGAAGGACTTTTAAAGATAGTGAACTAGTAAGAAAAATGGTCTAGTCTTTACCACCATCATGGCATGTCAAGAGAACAACATTGGAAGAGGCAAAAGACTTATCAACTCTGCTGCTAGAAGAATTAGTTGGTTCTCTCATGACCTGTGAGATTACAAGGAGTCAACATCAAGAAGAGGAAGACAAGAAAAAGAAAGGGATTGCTTTGAAGGCTTCCATTTTTGAAGATGAAGATGACAAAGAAGAAGAAAAAGCTCTTAATAGAAAAGATTTTAAAGAAATGGCAATGCTAGCAAAAAAATACAAGAAGTTCTATCGGAAGCTCAACCAGAACAAAGGAACTAGAAGAAGAGAAGATCAAGGTGATAAGTCAAAGAAAGATGAAGTAATATGTTATAATCGTAAGAAACACAGTCATATAAGACTGGATTATCCTCTTATAAAGAAAGGTGGCAAGAAAGGAATGAAAAAGGAGGAATTGAAGAAAGCTCTTCAAGTAACTTGGGACGAGCTTGAATTGAAGACTCAGATGACGACGAGCCAAGGGAGGTAGCCAACATGTGCTTTATAGCAATTGACAATGATGAGGTAAGCTCCCCTACTCCTTCCGATAATGAATGTTATGATATTGATGTCATAGAATTATTAAGGGATTTTGATAAATTACGTGATGACTATGAGAAATTAATTCTTAAAAATTCTATGCTTAAAAAGAAAGTAGCAACTCTTTTAGAAGAAATTAATATTTTGAAAAATGAAAAAAATCTAAGAGCAGTGCTTTTGCTATTTAGAATGCAACTTTAAAAGACAAAGTTGATGATTTTACAAAAATAGTTTTAAAATTTACCAATGGCAAGAAAAATTTTGAAATAATACTTAGTGAACAACGGTGTGCTTTCAACAAGGGTGGTTTAGGATACAAACCAGATATTGATCAAAAATATTTTAAAAATTATTTTGTTAAAGCGTCAACTAGCTCTCAAAACTCAAAATATGTATATATTTATTGCAATCAAGATGGGCATACTGCCTCTCGTTGTTATATCAAGAAAGTGCATATTTGGAGCAAAACAAAGACATGTTCCCAAAGTTTCAAAAACTAACTTAAATGGACCCAAATTCATGTGGGCACCAAAAATCAAAAACTAAATTATTTTTATAGGTACCAAAGAAGGAGAAGGTTAAGTGGTTCTTAGGCAGTGTTAGACTAGGTGCCCTAAGAATTAAATGATGTAATAAGTTTTTGGAGAAATTTAATCAATAAAGATTTTATTTATTATTCATATATCAAGTGTCATCCTATTCATGTTCATTTTTGTTGAATTTATGATAAGCAAATAAAATTCTAAGACTATCGATCTAAACCTTTAAGATCGTGTATATGATAGACAGATTATGCAGAAGACATGAATCTTAAAGGTGATAGTCTAAATGATAAGGTCCATAATCGAGAAAATGAAGTTGGGCACTTTATTCATGTTAAGATTATTATGTTGTCTATATCCCTAATGGGAGATGACTTGTCTTAGGCATTAGAATGAGACTCTATGAGTAGAAACATTGGTATGTTGCCATAGGTGAAGATATATTAGATTGGCACAAAAAGTTGAATTGATTTGATTACTAATTCCGTTCGTTTAAATTAGTTCATTTTAGACAATCATATGTGTTATATCTTAATCCTAAAATGAATTAATGGTCCATATTCTTAACTTGTGTCTTTTGATATACTAAAGGATGACATCTTGATTTGATGATGGCATGTATATTAGTACGTTGGAGACATGACTCTTGATTGATATAGTCCTATTATTCATAGATATGGAATCCACAGCTCTTTTGTAGAGTTAATGATATTCTCTTATAGGCATTATCCTGTAATTAGAAGACTGGAGCGCTTAACCATCTAGATACATAGGTGTAATCGAATGGTATATTATTTATAGATAGAAAGTATTCCAATGGAGAGATAATAGAGCATAAGATAAAAATAATCATGAAGGTTAAAGAGAATCTATCTTTAAGCCGATTAAGAATATCCTATGGAGATCTTACATGTTATGGCATGTCATGGGCGGTTAGCTTATTAAAGCTTCGTAATTTTATATAGTTCAAGAGTGCAACTTTAAGTTTTTAGTGAAGTAGCGTTAGAGTTGATAATTATAAAATATATGTATCTTGGATATATTATTTTATAATAATAAGAGCTTGATCTATATATATTTATTAGGTCCCATTTGCTAGCTCATATTAATTCCTGTAACGATATGGCATATTTTTTTTACATATTTATGACTTATGTTAATTATTAAATTAGCTGAAATTCGATGAAGTGGATTTAATAATTCATATTAGTTTATTGGTTGAATTAATTTTATGAATTAATTCAAGATAAACATTGTAATGACTGAGAAAATTTCATTAATAAAACCTAATATTTAATTGGGTTTAATTAATGAATTTACTTTTAAAAATGTAATTTTTCTTAAAAGTTGTAATTTTTGTAAAATTACGATAAAGTATGAATAAGCGGCATTGATTGCAAATTTTATGGCAAATGTAATGCAATGTTAGACATAGTAAAATGCAGATTTTATGAGTTGAATTACTCAAAAATTTGTAAATAATATCCATAAAATGAATTTTATATCACAAAAAATTATGAAATTGTGATATAAATGAATGGATGACTAGAATGCAAATAGAACATCGAGGTTATCCAAACCCTAACCTGGGGTAGAAAGAAGGCTGGAGTAGTATAGGAATATTGTTAAGTGAAAAGTAGATGCAAAAAATGTCATGATTGGTCTTCAAAAGTGAACGAAAAGTAAGTTAAATATTTTTATACAGTCTACTGATAGGAAGTACACTGATTTGGCCATAGTAGTGTAAGAAAAATACTACGTGACGAAAAATTACACAGTGTAAATTTTTAGCTCTACTAAGTGGACATTCTTTGGTTTTCTATTGGGCCACATGTCTTGAAAAGAGGCCCAATCATCTCATGCCACCTAGGGGTATACTCATGGGTTACCATGAGTCACCAAAAGAGATAAGGATGCATTTATGACAAGTTATCACAAAAAATTTCTTTCTTTATTCTTCCTCCATGTCTGGCAGCCATTGAAGGAACCTTCAAAAAAATTTCTCAACTTCACACTTTGCAAAAATAGACCCAAAACAAGTTTTAGAAGCAAGCTCAAGGATTTTCACAAGATTTAAGGTAAAATTCTAAACTTTTTAACAAGTTTTCAAGGGATTTTTCATGGGTAGAAGTGGAAAATTAACCCATGGTATTTTTGCATGAAAAGGAAGCTAAGGAGGGAGTTCAGAGGGATTTTGAAGGCTAGAAACTAAAAGGGTGTTATTTTGGTAAGTTTTGGGTTTTAAAGTTTCAAAAATTTATGAATTTTGTTTTGATTTTTATTCTTTTAAACCCATGTGAGTTCTTGAGCTTATAATTGATGAAATTTCATGTAAATGTGATGAATGGCATGCTTAAGTTGTGAAATTTTGGTTTATGGTGCAAAATGGTAGTTTTTGCAAAAAATGTTATGTTTGTAAATTTGAGGTTAGTCTTTGCAAAAATAAGGTTGGAGCATGAGGATGATTTGATTAAGCCATGAAGCGGCTTCTGCAGGGGTAGATTTACAATTTTGGAATGGATTTTTACAAAAACGACCTAGGGACTAAATTGAAAGAAAAATTCCTTTCTCGATAGAATTAAAAAATGGCCAAAAACACCCTTGTATAATGAGATTTTGGAAAAAGTTAAAACATAAAAGTTGTAGATCTCGATGAAACTGTTAAGTCTTCAGAATGGTTCATTGAAAAACTCAATCGTTTGTGAGTTTTTGATTTTGTAAGAATTTGTTAAAAGTAAAAAAATGTTAAAATGGAAAAAACATCATTTTTAAAAATGATTTAAGGCATGATACTTCAAGTAAAAATGTTTCTTATGAAAAATAGGAAATTTTGGTGCAAAGAGAAAAAATTTAGCCCCGGGGGCAAAATTGTCAAAATTTTGATTTAGGGGTTAAATCGTAAACTTTTATGAAATAGGGGCATAAGTGTGAAATAAAGAGATACGAGCTACTAGGGCATTATTTTAAAGTTAAAACATGGCTATTTTTGTTAAAATAATGAATCGAGCTCGGGTAGATCAGTAGGGCCATAGAGGACAAAATCGTTATTTTTGCCCGAATAACCCGAATCGCTCCGAAAGGTCTCAAATAAGAAAAGGAAATGATTAGAAAGACTCCCACCCTTCGTAAGCAACGATAGGGTCAAGTTAGATAGAAATAAGGAAACTAGTGTTTTCAGAGTTGTGTATAGTTATGCAACTCGAATAATTAAGTAACAAACGTTTTGCAACGAAACGTAGCAGAATTGGCTAATGGTTTTATAATTGACCAATAGAATCCTAGGAGTCTAGGATAAAGGAGACCGAAGTTGATTTTACGGTGCTCAAAACAAGTAAGTACCCTCCCCACCTACAGTATGAAAATGTAGGTATCAAATGTGTGTAATTGTACACCAGAGTATATACTACGGTGTAAACTTATGTGTTTGCTATGAAATGGATACCTGTGAGTATAGGATTGGAATACCTGAGTGTATAACATGTTATGTATTGTTATGTACCTTATATTGTGTACCTGTGTGTATAATGAAGAATACCTGTATGTACATAAAGTAGATACTTGTGCATACTATGCTATGTATACGAATTTATGTATCATGGATAATATGTGATTATCACTTCATGCATGGTATGACAACCATATTAAATGGATTGGTAAATATGATACCAGAAATTAAGAAGAGTGTCGTACCGACTCCCAAATTAAGGGGAGTTTAAGGGATAAAATATGGTCACGGTGTTACGTAGACCTAAATGAAATTGCACAATGGTACAAACACTTGGGCCCTAGCTACAGATAAGAAATGATTAAGATAAGGAAAGTTCATAAGAGAGCATAATTGAATCATCAATTCATTTGAATGTCCATGTAGGATTTATGAGACTTACTGGGCGTTAGCTCATTAAGTATTTCATGCTGTAGGTATTCTGACAAGATGGTTAGAATAAATCTTAATAATGAGCTAGCAGACAGATGATGTGTGCAGATCGGATATGGAGTTCGCTACTGAATGTTTCCGCTGGGTATATTTTAAGTTGTTTTGGAAATGAAATGTTTAAACAGAAAAATATTGTAAAAGTAAGAATAATCATGTAAATATAAGTGTGTGAAAGTATTTTGGAAGTTGCCAAGATTATTGTAAGTTAATTATTTATTTCAGTTTCAAAAAAAAAAATTTCCTAAATTTTTGCCCTAAAGTAAGTAAGAAAGAGTTTTATCACAGTCTAAAAAGGTGGGTTGTGACAGTTGGCATCCAAGCGAAAATCTTGCCTTCCTACTGCACATCATCGTCTGCTCCATTGCCATAGCTCAAGTAAGATAGTTTGATTTTAAGTAAAGAATGTTTAGTACTATTATGTATGGCATTGTTATACTAATTATGATAGTAAATATAGTATATGGCAGAGTCGCATCATAATTGTGACATAGAGGCTGATCGGAGAGCAAGTATTGCATTCCAAGATGCGATGTCGCTGCGATACTATGGGAGTCGACAGCCTATGGTGCTGCCCGAATGGATTCATGCAGTTGACGTGATCTTCGATGCTTGCCATTTGCCATCGCACCTCCAGGTGCTATTGGCTTCTGGATTTTTGTTGATGGGACCATTAGTATGGTGGTTGAGGATTGAACCTAATGAACGACTGAGAGATTGGCAAGGTTTTAAAGGACAGATTCAAGCAGAGTTCGCACCCTTACCCTCAGCAGATGATATGCATGTCCAGGTGATTCCAATGCTATGGGCGGATTAGAGATGTCAATTGTACCTACGAATAGAACCCTTATGGTAAAGATATGTAGGTGAGCTGATAGATCACTGCATTTTGAGGTTTCGTCAAACCATGATGCCATTGATACCGCCAAAAATACCTTTACAGTGCATTTGCGATCTTGTTTGGAGAGATTTACCTGATGCAGTTCAACAACAAATACAGTATCTGGGAAACTTTATTAGCGTCCACAACTTTCTTATGGTGGTATTACATGCAGAACAGAATGTGGTCGCGCCTCGAGAAGAACCCCCAGTGGATATGGAAATTGATGATGATGATGATGGTGGTGATGACAATGATGAAGAGCTCGAATATATTCCAGGACCTCTTGACCCCATAATTGCCAATGATGACGAATCTACAGACTCGGATGAAGAGGAAGAAGAGGACCTCGAGGAGGATCCTAAACAAAGCGACATGTCTAGAGTCGAGTCCGACTAAAAAGAACTATGAGAGAATTTTTAAGTATTATGATGTACATAGACGAGGGATTAGTACAGTTTTGGGCTTTGTTGCCTTTGTATATGTATGTGTGTCCGGCAAGTGGTATCCTTCCTAGCAATAGGGTATATGTAGCCAGAAGTGATAACTCCTCTCAGAAATGATATAAATAGCTTATGTATGGAAGGAAAGAAAGTATGTATGTTAGTTATGCATGTAATGTTATGAAGAATGTAAAAAGGAAATGAAAAATTTTCATGAAATGAAATGTATGAAAGTAAATGCAATGAAATGTATGAAGCAAGATATTGAGTTCATATGATTATGTATGTTGCATATATTTATGTTATTTAAAATATATGCACTTATGGATTGGATACTATTAAGTTAATAGGATATGCTAACTTAGTAACAAAATTATACGATAGGTATATAACGATTAATATCGTTGGCGGATACGCTCGGAGGATCGATGAATCCGAATTTAATGGCCATGATTATGGAACTACGACAGAAGCTCCAAGCTTAGGAGAGAGAAATGCAAGGTTTATGGGAACAATTAGCTAACCAAAATCCCGTACCACCAGCACGTATAGACATGCCACCCCCAGTACCACCGCCACAGCAAGCAGATCGAGTAGTCCCAACTGTTTCGATAGCATCCACAACCAAATTTTATGAAAGATTTCAGAGGATGAAGGCTCCAGAATTTGATAGATCTATAGACCCACTAGAGGCCGACGACTGGCTTACAGGTATAGAAAGGATATCGAAATTTATAGGGCTTAGTGGCCATGAGAAAGTCCTATGCGCTTCGTTTTCTCTCACTAAAGATGCTAGGAGATGGTGGGAGTCAGTAGAGCGTAGAAGAAATGTTGACAAAATGCCATGGTCGGATTTCGTGGAAGAATTCGATAGGGCTTACTTTAATGCGAAAACCGTGGTAGCTCAACAAGAAGAATTTAATAATTTCAAGCAAGGCAATATGTCTGTAGCTGACGCTATAAAGATATTTAATCAGCTGGTACGGCTTTGTCTCGAGTTAGTACCCATTGATTTGAAAGGAATAAGATGATTAATGTGAATGTTCAGAACCGATATTGCCCTTGTAGTTGATAGTGGAGGGCAAGCCCCCAAAGACGTGGAAGATTGCATTGAACGGGCGGCTAGAGATGAGTTTAGAATTTCCCGTGATAAGGAGGAAAGAGCAAGGATTTTTAAAGCTCAAAAGGAAGAGAGAGCCTTATTTGGATATATTTTGTTTAATATGAGATTATCTATATATGACTATTTTAATCATATAACTTCTCCATTGGCTTATTAGAATCAAAACTAAGGCTTTATTTAAGATTCCTATGTGAAATAAGATATTTTGAGATTTCTAAATTCTCGCTTGGTTGGCAAGCTGGTGGAGACAGTTCGGTAGGCCAAACATGCGATAATATAGTTATATGTTTTTGATGCGTTTTTTATCAGAAGTTGATCCAGACTAAAATTTTGAAACCTAATCTGATAAGGAATAACTCCAAATCCGACTACTATATAAAAGGAACTATTTTTCATCGTTCATTAGATCCTTTGGGAAGTAGAAAGTGGATACTCTAGTAAGAGAAACTCAAAAACGCTTGGAAAGCTATTGTTCAACATCTTGAAACTTAGCTCTAGGTTTTCTAAAGTGGTAAAAAGAGAGTCACTAGAGGAAAAACTGTATGACGTGCGATGACGTGCGTGTTGACTTCGAGATAGGGTCAGATTGTAAATAGAGTAAACTGTAATTCAAATATGACTCAGATAATCTAGATAATGTCTGTAATTCGAATATGATTCAGAAAATCTAGATAATATTAGTAATTCGAATATGATTCAGATAATCTAGATAATGTCAGATTCAATGAACTAAGACATATCTAGTATATCGAATTTGGACATTATTAGGTTCATCGAACCTAGACACAGTTAACCCAAAATTTGTTCTTGGTCTGTTCTAAGTGTGCGATCCTGTAGGTTCACATAACGTTGGTAGTGGACTTATAATTCTGTTTCTAGCCCACAAATCATAAGCGGCCTCTAGCAAGACATTATGATTACCCAAGTTATGCGAATATCAATAATCCGACATAACCTAATCCACAATAAGTATTAAAGTCCATTTGTCTCTAGATAATTTGATTGAACATAAGGCATGGTTTATGTCATCCTTATACTATTCGATTAAATTGATTTTATATGGTTCTGTGTATATGTGACATGCATGAATACAATTTATACATTAGTTAGATTAATGCGTTTGAGGTTTTATTTGATTAAATGTTTTTACGTGTTAATTTGATTAATGCGTTTTATGTTTCTTGTAACATATTGTTGTTAATTTGATTAATATTACAATTTAACAAGAATGAAGTATTCTATTTTAAGATGATTGAATGAGACACTGTAAATATGGTTTCGGTTTTATTAAGGTGCGGACTATTTAAATGTTAAACTGTGATAATCTGTTTTGAACATATTAATTATATATCATAGGGTCTGTTTAATTGTTAAACAAGGATGATCGGTTTAGAACAGATCAATAAATTCATGAATTTGTTTAAGTGTTAAACAGAGATTAATTAATTCTGTTATGAACAAATTAAGTAATCTAATCAATTAAACTCAATGGATTTAGGCAGCAACTCATTCAAACAAGTAAGGTAAATCGTTTATCTTACGAGGGCGCTGCCCCTTGGACCGCCGCCAGGGGCGCTACCCCTTGGACCCCGCAAGGGGTACTGCCCCTTGACCCCTAATTGATTTGTCACATAAATCGTTTTAGTCATAATAAAAATTTAACTTTAATGATATTATATTAGTATGTTTTTGTGTTTAGTCTGAATTGCATGTGCATAGCATGGCCCCTTTTACACCAATGTGATTGGCAAGTTTTATTTAATTCAATTTTATTTTGGGTTTGTAATTTTAAATATGGCCTGTGTGTTGTTTATCAATTTGTTGTAATCTATTATTTATTTAGTAGAAATAGAATATTTGATATTGCAATTTGTAATTTTAAATCAAAGCCCAAAATAAAGATAGATGGAGGTTCAAGATAGAGGCTCAAGATGGAGTCCATTCGTGGCAATCTAAAGAAATCCATAGAGATGAAAATTACCTAGGAATGACCATTAACCTTTATATTGGCTTATGAAGATCAATTAGATTTGGGCCATGCTATGACACGCTTATTGTGTTATTATTATGTTATGTATATGATGCTACGTATGTGATGCTGTGTATATATGTGATGCGACATAATAACAAACAATAAAATGAAAATAAAGTAGAACCCTCATTTAATATTAAGTTATTAAAATGCCTTCCATAATTCAACACTTGTAAAGACTTGGATTGCTAAACATAGGTTCTGCCAAAGCAGGGTGCGTTAAGCCATCTAGGTAAGACATGATGGATAATAGTGATATCCATATGTTTGAAATGGTTAGACTTAACTAGGTTATCAAAATGGTTTTGGACCTAGGGCATTAAATGGGATTTTAATTTTCAAGGACATGTGATGCCAAATCCCATATTTATCCAAGAGTTACATAAGATGTAATTGGTAAAGTGTTACCTACCTAAATAACCATACTTTAGGTGATAAGCCAAAGCTTACTTAAAGTGAGGTGAAATATGGATCTTGGCCCACTAAAATTACAATTGTTGTGATTGCCAAATTAATATTGAGGGTTATTGATTTGATAAAATTTGTGGGATTTAAATTATGCCTTGTTAAAAATTGTTTAATAAAATGCTAAGTACT
>CAMOHE010044976.1:0-25642 GCA_946598075.1 Artocarpus hirsutus
ATAATGTATCGTATCCCCATAGGATTATCCATAATCAGCTTAAGGATAAGTTCTGTCTTACCTTCCCGATTATTTTTATCTTATGTTCCATTATCTCACTATCGAAAAACTTATCATCCAAAGACAGTATACCATTTAGTTACACCTATGTATCCAAATGGTTGAGCACTTTAATTTTCCAATTACAGGATAAAGTATATAAGAGGATATCACTACTCCTAAATAGGAGCTATGGATTCCATATTTATGAATAATGCCTCCAATGTACCGGCATACGTACCACTATAAAAATGTGGATGTCACCCTTTGGTACATCAAAAAACATAAGTCAAGACAACGAGCCCACTATTCATCTCAAGATTAAGATACAATACAAATGATTATCTAAAGTGAATCGATTTGCCGAGACAGAATTATTAAACCAAATCAATACACTTTATGTCCTGATCCAACACATCGTCACCTATGACAAAGTGCCAATGTTTCTATTCATGCAGTCCACCTTCGATGGTCAAGACAAACCACCTCCCAATAAGGATATAGACAAATCAATTCACTTTATGTCCCGATCCAACACATCGTCCCCTATGACAACGTGCCAATGTTTCTATTCACGGAGTCCACCTTCGATGGTCAAGATAAACCATCTCCCAATAGGGATATAGACAACATAACAATCTTTGCATGAATAAAGCACCCAACTTTATTCCTTTGATTGTAGATCTTATGATTTAGACTGTCACCTTAAGAATCATGTCTTCTGCATAATCTATCCATTATATGCCCAATTCTTTAAGGTTTAGACCGACAGTCTCAGACTTTTGTTTGCTTAACATACATTCAACAAATATGAACGTAAAAAGGACAAAATTTGGTATATGAATAACAAATAAATTCTTTATTGATAAAAATGTCTCCAAAAACATATTACATTTTTACTCCTTAGGGCATACACGTCTAACAATCTCCCACTTGTACTAAGTGAGTAACTATGACAAATCTCGCATCCCCATAGCTTCCATATGCCTCTCGAAGACTCTCTCAGTAAGTGTCTTCGTAAATGGATTAGCTAAATTGTCCTTTGACGCAATTTTGCATACCGTGACATGCTCACCCTCAACGAAGTCCTTTATCACATGATACTTTCAATCAATATGCTTACTCTTCTTGTTAAATCTTGGTTCTTTAGCATTAGCTATCACTACACTATTATCATAGTACAGCGATACCGCCTTATCCATACCAGGAACTATCTCAATATCCCCAAGGAACTTGCAAAGCCCTACTGCTTCTTTCGAAGCATCACTAGCTGCCACATACTCTATCTCCATCATTGAATCTGAAGTACAATCTTGCTTCACACTCCTCCAATTGATGGCACCACCGCTTAGAATAAACACAAAACCCGAAGTCGATCTCCTTGAATCCAGACAAGATTGGAATTCCACATTAGTATATCTTAGAGAAGTTAAGTCCTCACCCGAATATACAAGCACATACCCTCGAGTCCTTCTCAAGTACTTGAATATATGCTTGACTGCAACCCAATGGTTCAGTCTCGGATCCGCTTGAAATTGACATGCAATCTCAACCGCATAACAAATATCCAGTTATGTGTAAAGCATGGCATACATGAGACTATCCATTGTCGAAACATAAGACACCTTCTTCATGTACTCTCTTTCTTCCTTAGACTTTGGAGAATCTTTCTTAAAAAGAGTAATTCCAAACCTAGATGGTTGCCCACCTTTCTTAAAATCCTACATTGCAAACCTCCTGAGAATTTTATCTATGTGGTTGGCTTGGGACAAAGCTATCATTTTGTTCTTCCTATCTCGAAAAATCTAGATACTGAGAACAAAATTAGCCTCACCTCAGTCCTTCATGTCACACTGCTTGGTCAACTATAATTTGATCAATGACAACGCCCCAACATCATTGCCAATTAGCAGAATGTCATCCATATGGAGCAGTAGAAAAACCATCTTCCCATCCTTAATGTGTTTGTAAGCGCATGGCTGATCCACATTTTGTGAGAACCCATAAGTCTTGATCACTTGATCAAATCTTATGTTCTAGGAATGGGAAGCCTGCTTAAGTCCATATATTGACTTTAGCAACTTACAAGCCTTACCCTCTTGACCCTCGACCTTGAACCTATCCGGTTGTTCCATATAAATGGACTCATCAATATAAATGGACTCATCAAGATAGCCATTTAGAAAAGCCGTCTTAATATCCATCTACCAAATCTCGTAGTCGAGAGCAGCAGCCATGGACAAGAGAATCTGGATGGACTTAAGCATGGCTATAGGCGAAAATGTTTTCTCGTAATTGATTCCTTCCTTTTACGTGTAACCCTTAGCTACCAGTCTAGCCTTAAAGGTTCTGACATTTCCATCCACTCCTCTTTCCTCTTGTAAATCCACTTACACCCTATGGGTTTTACCCATTCGGGAAGATCCATAAGCTCCCAATCCTGATTAGTCTCCATAAACTTCATCTCTGTGTTCATGGCATCTGTCCATAGTTTTGAATCAACATCCTCCATAGCCTCTACATAAGTATAAGGATGCTTGTCATGTTCATCTGGTTCAGCCAAGAAGGCCTTACCATTGAACATATACCTCTCGGGTTAACACCCGATCCTCCCACTATGCCTAAGCCCCTTAGTTTGTTGTTCAGGTTTGTTTGATTTTTCTACACTGATTGAAATGGTTTCGTTCAAAACCTCCGAAGTGATCGTATCACTCGTCAACTCCTCAAGCATCACTTTGCTTTGAGGCTTAAAGTTGTCCATGTAACTCTGCTCAAGGAAAGTTGCATCAGTTGAAACCACGACTTTATTTTCCTTTGGGTTATAAAAATAACCCCCTTTAGTCCTTTTTGGATATCTTACAAATACGCAAACTTTCGAACGTGCTTCCAACTTATTCACGTCCTTAAACAGGACATGAGCTGGACATCCCCATATGCAAATATGGTTTAAGGATATCTTCTTGCCCGTCCACAACTTGTGAGGAGTTTTAAGGACCGATTTAGAAGGCATATTATTCAAAAGATAACATGCGGTTTCTAGTGCATATCCCCAAAAGGATGAAGGCAATGATGAATAACTCATCATGGACCTAACCATGTCCAATAAAGTCCTATTTCTTTTCTCAGCTATGCCATTCTGCTACGGAGTGCTCAGGACAATCAAATAGGATAAAATCCCATTCTCTAATAAGTGTCCCAAGAACTCATCAGAAAGGTATTCTCCACCTAGATCATATCGAAGTGCATTTATGGGTCTACCTAATTGCTTTTCCACTTCAACCCGAAACTCCCTGAACTTGTCATAAGTTTCACTTTTGTACTGCATCAAGTACACATACCTATACCTTGAGTAATTGCCAATGAAAGTGATGAAATACTCATACCCTCCTCGTGCCTGGATATTCATCGGTCCGCAACATCACTATGCATAAGTTCTAGAACACTTTCGGCCCTATTGCCCTTAGACCTGAATGGTCTTTTGGTCATTTTACCCTCCAAACAAGATTCACATTGAGGTATAGATTCTACGTTTAAGTGACTTAAGGTTCCATCCCTTACCAACCTTTGAATCCTATTCAAGCTAATATGACCAAGGTGCAAATGCTAAAGATAAGTCTTATTAGAGTGAGAAGTCTTAACTCTTTTAGAGTTATTATCATGTACCTCAATGTTCAACAGTGAGTCCACATTAAGTTTGATAAAATATAAATTGTTTTGCATCAATCCATCATAGATAAAAGATCTGTTTTACGAATTACCACTTTATTATTAAAAGAAATCAAATAGGAATCTTTAAATAAACAAGCTACAGATATCAAATTCCTTTTAAATTTAAAAATATAAAAACAATCTCATAAAACCAAACTCCTATATTTATCAAAATAAAGATGGACATCTCCCACTGCTTCAGCCAACACCAAGGATCCATCGCCCATCCAAAATGTGAAGTTTTCATGAAGTAAACTTCTCGTTTCCTGAAATCCCTCCAGAGAAACACAAACATGATTAGTTACTCTAGAATCTATGACCCAAGTCTCACTGGATTCCTCAACCAAACAAGTTTCTAAAACTAGAAGATCACACCTACCTCCTTGGGTAAGGAAGTCCTTGCAATTCTTTTTTATATGCCCAACCTCTCCATCCTCAGCCTTTTGTTTCCTTCCATTCCCAAGATTAGGATTGGAACCGGAAACAACAGCCAAGCCAACCTCTCCACTAGTAGGAGTTTCCTTGATCAGTTTTTCAAACTCTTGTAACTATTTTATCAACTTTGTTAAGGTCACATCCTGTCTATTGCTCAAATAAGCTCTAAACGGGATGAACTCCTTTGATAGAGTTTGAAAAACCATGGTCATCTGTGACTCGATATCGATATCAGCTCTTACCTCAATGAGGTAACCCATGACCAACATCATATGCACCTTTACAGATGTCCCTGATTTTTGCTTGTAGTTTAAAAGTTTTTGAAGTGCCCTTTTCTGATTTGTTATGGCTTCGCCTCCAAACATGTTTTCAAGATTATCCAAGATCTGCTTTGTAGTCTTATAATCTTCATGTTGAGGCTACAGTATGTTATTCATACTAGCCATAACATAATATCGGGCCTGATCATTAGCAACTTTCCATTAATGAATACGCTTGGATTTGCTTATAAGTGGATTCCCCAGTAGGTTTGGGAGGACATGGTGTGGTTAGCACAAAAGTTAGTTTCTCAAAGGATAGGACGATATTTAGGTTTCATTTTCAATCATTAAAATTCTTACCAGTTAATTGGTTTATGTCAAGTATCGATGATAAAGTGTTTTTAGACATTTTTAATCTATAATAAAGAATCATGTACCAAACATAAGTAAACATATCATAATAATTTAGTAAAATAACACAATCATGTAAAAACATTGTTTATGAGTCAGAACCTTAAAAATATCACAATCTTACAACGATAATTTCCAACTCAGAATTCAACAAGCTCCTAGGAGAGTCATGCCATATTCAATCAGGAACACAGATCCCCTCCTGATTAATATATGCTATTAGGACCCGTATGATCCAGCATATATTAATAATCATGTTTTTGGCCATTAATTTTATTAATAAAGCTCATAGGGAAGGTTAATAATAAAATTAACATTAGTGTATAACCATCGTTTTAATATTTTATCCATGATTTATAATCACTACCTAGGGGTGTGCAACCATAAATCATACTAAAATACCTTATCCTCTTAGAGATCCAATCTGGTACATGATAAAAATCCCTTCCTAGGGGTCGGGACCACCATGCTCTTTCTATGGACCAATGATGGAGGCCTTAAGTCCTCTTTTTGAAAACCTTCTCCCATTCAATCTTTTGAAATCAAGGTTTTATTTTAAGAACATGCATGAACAAATTTTAATATGAGTGGCACTCCCTATTCTATAAGGCATGTTATCAATATGCATGGCAAATCATATTATAATGAGACAAGCAAAGCAATCAAGCAAAGCTACAAGTGAAATAATAATAAACAACCGTAATATTATGGTTCCACCCTAGAGAATAGAAAAGAAAGATTACAAGAGAATAATCGAAAGATATTATCGATTCTTCATCCTCGAATCTTCATACTGTATCCTTCTTCATGTAATCCCCTTCTTCAAGTGTTCAATCCTATATGAATCGAATACTCTATATTTCCGGTCATATCTAAATTTAATATTTCTCATAATTGTCCTAAAAAGAAAATTAAAACTATATCAAAAACTGCACCTTTTTTGAAAAAATTTCCAGCTCTCTGCCAGCAAGCCGATCTTCCTACCAATCATGACCCTCTGGCCTGTCGATCTTTGTAGATCGGCCTACCGATTAATGACAGATCGCCCTGCCAAACTAGAAGTTTGGCCTGCCGCCAGAGCCATCAGATTTATGCCCGCAGATGGCCTACTGAACTAGAATTCTAACCTGCTGATTCTACGACCACCGGCCTACCGAACTAGAGAGTTCGGCATGCCAACCCAGCAAAAATCACCCCTTTCCAGAAAATACAATTTCAATGCAATTAATCAACTTTATTTTTAACAATTCAAAAGTATAAAATTAGAGACTTAGGAAATACCTAGGAATGCCATCATCCGTCCTGTAGATCCATCTTCGTCGAATGATTATTTAATTACAAAATTCTTACAAATTTAAAATTAACTAATAATTCCTAGACGAAGATGATAGTCCGCTATTTAATTACATGGAAAACCTAGATACACATTCTAACCTCTAAGGAACCATAACTGGTATAAATTAATTAATTAATTAATAATTAAATACTAATTTAATTAACCAAAATTAATTAATAAGCATTCACCATATAATCCATGACAACATAAAAATATATAGAAACCCTAGAGTGCCAACTATCTATAAAATTAAATTCAAGCATAGGAGAGATTAATATCACATAATTTATACGTATAGCATAATCACAAACTTACAAATTTATGTAAAAACCTTGGCTCTGATACCAATTGTTGGAAAAATAGTATGCAGCGAAATTTTAAAAATTTTTATATCAAAGTATTTTTCAAAACACAAGTTTGACACACTGTATGTATAAATTAATCAGTTCTTACTAACCTTGTAATGCTGAAGAACTTCTGCAATCCATGAAAAGAAGTAATGTTCCAGAAGAGCCTCAACCAACTGGTCTTCTTTGCTATTCTCTATCCACGATTAGAGTGAGTGTGGGCTCACGTCATTCAGCATTTCTCCAGTGACTCTCCTTCCAACCAATTGAGAGAACCCAAAGTTAGTGTTTGTGATTTGTGAACAAGAGTTCTCAAAGAGTTTCTATAGTCTCACTAGCAAAGTCTCACTCTTAATCTCTCAATTGATCTACTTAATTATAAGACTCACTCCCCTTTATATAGAGGTTGGCCCAGGAGTTAGTCCTTATCAAATAGGTCTCAAAAATTCAAATCAAAATCAAATCAGGATCAATATCTGATAAAATCCATGCGAAAATGCGTTATCCTTTTATCACTCGATCGACAGGTCGAACTAGCAGATCGGCCTATCGAACCTACATCATCAGCAAGCATAACTTAAAGATCGGCCTATCGAACCTCCGATAAAAGATCCTTGCGATTTTTTATTTGCCACCTGAGATTCTTGGGATAGAGCCTCAATTTTAATTCAAATAACCCAATACAGTAGTTATCTGACTAAAACAGTCATGTCTAGATAATCTCTAGGAAAATAAATATTCTTGATAATTCAACAAGTTTATCTTAAATTAATTTAAAATTAATCCAATCGATAAACAGACATAAATTATTTGATCTTGATAATTCAACAAATTTATCTTGAATTAATTTTATCACAAAATTAATTCAACCAAAAAACAGACATAAATTATCTGATTTTTTAAATTTCAATCAATCTAATAAATCTGACATAAGTCACCAATTATTAGAAAAGCATACCGTATCGTTACAGGATTTTTGTGAGCTAGCAACGGGGACCAAATGGGCCTATATAGTTCAAGCTCTTGATAATTATGAAACCCACTATCCCAGATATACATTTCATAATTATCAACTCCAACGCTACTCTACTAAAAGCTTGGAGCTGCACTCTCGCACTATATAGAATTACAAAGCCTGTACAGCTAATTCTCCATGACATTTCATAATGTATTGTATCCCTATAGGATTATCCATAATCGGCTTAAGGACAAGTTTTGTCTTACCTTTTTGATTATTTTAATCTTATGTTTCATTATCTCACCATTGAAAAACTTACCATCCAAAGACCGTATACCATTTGGATACACCTCTATATCTAAATGGTTGAACGCTCTAGTTTTTCAATTATAGAATAGCACATATAAGAGGATATCACTACTCCTAAAGAGAAGCTATGGATTCCATATCTATGAATAACAAGTCTATGCTATCAAGAGTTATGCCTCCAACATACCGACATACATACCACTATAAAAATATGGATGTTACCTTTTGGTACATCAAAAGACATATGTCAAGACAACAGGCCCACTATTCATCTCAAGATTAATATACAATAAAATGATTATCTAAAGTGAATCGATTTGCCGAGACAGAATTATTAATCCAAATCAATTCACTCTATGTCCTGTTCCACCACATCGTCACCTATGACAACGTGCCAATGTTTCTATTGACGGAGTCCACCTTCGATGATCAACACAAACCATCTCCCAATAGGGATATCGACAACATAATAATCTTTGCATGAATAAAGCGCCTAACTTTATTCCCTCAATTGCGGATCTTATGATTTAGACCGTCACCTTAAGAATCGTGTCTTTCGCATAATCTGTCCATCATATACCCAATTCTTTAAGGTTTAGACCAACAGTCTCAGACTTTTGTTTACTTAACATACATTCAACAAACATAAACATAAAGAAGACAAATTTTGGTATATGAATAACTAATAAATTCTTTATTGATAAAAATGTCTCCAAAAACATATTACATTTTTACTCCTTATAGCATACACGTCTAACAATAGGTTTGTTGATCACTTCCCACTGTATTTCTATAAATTGGGAACTATGAATTCTCCCAATTGTTTGCTTGAGAAAGCAGTGCTATGTTTGGATCAAAGATGAAAATATCAATATTGGTAGGAATATTGGTACTCTAAATTTACAAATATTTCAAAGAAAATATTGATATCGGTGGAATATTGAAAAAATTATAAAAACTATGAATATTTGTTTTCTATTGAAAATTTGATATAAACTAATATTGTGTTAAAAAAAAATACCTAACAACCCCTGATAAATCAATATTTTTACAAATTAATTATAATATTAACCAAAATTTTCCTTAAATTTTAGTGTTCGGACAAAAATTTCTCAATATTTTTAAAATTTCCTCTGAAATTTCAAAAGTTCTAAAGTCTCAAAACATCCTCTAGGATTAAATTAAAACATCTCTCATATTTTTTTAAAAATTTCGATAAATGTCAGAAAAAATTGTTTACTTCCAAAAGATATTTTAGGACCTTCGAATTATGAAAATTTAGTTGGAAATTTTAGAAATTTCGAAGAAAGTTTTATCCATGCATAGACTATTATAGGCAATGGATAACTCCAATCAGATAAGACAAAGAAACTAAAGACATTACAACCTATTTCTACACCGAAGCATAAGGAAAACACCTCCATTATTATAACCGAGAACTAAACAAAAGCATACTCATCCATAGGGCTGGGAGTCTAGAGGCTAGCCCATGGCTGGTGCTAGACATTAGCCTTTCGAACCCATACACAAAGGTGGTGCACCAAGAGAAAGTGATGGAAAACCTAGTAGAGGGAAGAAAGAAGGTCTAGAACCCTGATCGATGACTATAGGCCTCAAATCCGTGAATCCCCTTTTTGTACTTTAATGATTTATTGATATACATTAATGGTATACATTACTGATATATATATTTCAATGATGTATTGATTTGTAGTTTGTCACTGATTAATTTAGTGATTTTTTAAATATTAACTTGATAATTTATAGGGTGTTTGGCAAAATCGGTCAGACCATGGTTAGAACCAATTTTGGTTAAAACACTATAGCATATGAGAGCTTTTTACTGTTTGGGTTAGAACTTATGAGTTCTAACTCCCTTTGCCAAAACACCTTATTACTCACTTAATAATTTACAGTTTGTCACTAATAAATCATTAATAGATCATTGATCAACCAAGTTATTAGTGATCAACTATAGTTAATCAGTTTTGTAGTAATATTAATTAACGATGTACATCAATAATAACCTAGTGTGTATTAATGATCTGTTAATGTTAAAAAATCATTTCCTTAATTTTCATAAAGTTTTTTTTTTATTTTTGAAGACAATGATTTTTTTTTAAAAAAAAAGATGACCAAAAAGGGTCTTTTGCTTAACTTTTTCTTTTCATTGCATGTGACAATTGGCAAAAAAAAAAGTAGGTAGGTACCTTTTTCTTTTTACACATTTTGTTATAGTTCATGAGGAAAATATGGAAGGGAAAATTCTTTTTTTTTTTTTTTGAAATGGAAACTTTATTATATATAAAAAGTTTATATAATTAGTCGTATATGACTCCCCCAATTATTGACTAGATCCATTAGTAAAGACGAATGAAATATAGGAGTAAATTTCATGTGACAAAGCCCAAAGGAGAAAGACCAACTTAACATATAAACTAGGGCTCGACCATGCTTGTTACAAAGCACCATAGCAGTTGATGGATTAAACCAGTCAACCAAAATCAGACTTTCCATGTTGAGGGCACACATGATAGACCTAGACTAAGGTTTAGTTGGACATCTACACACTTTCTATTAAGCACAAGCGAGTATGACAAACAAATTAAAACTGAAGTGAAAAGACCACCTTCGTTGTTACATCAATAATGCCATTGTGCACAAACATTACACAATATAGAAGCAACAAAAAACCCATCATATTTATTAAAAAGAAACACAAAACTAAGGAAAAAAACAAATAAATGGAGATATCACCAAGGCAAAAGGGAGCCTACTGCCTCTACCATCTAGCATCCTCCTAGCGATTAACATTGTAACCGAACATCTAAAGAAAACACCCTTCTTTTTCTAATCTACTAAACCACGACCACAAATTTACCGCCCTTAACCTCCCCTTCCTTCCACCCCAACAAATCTCTTACCCTACCTCAAATTCCTCGAAACTAGGCCCATCTATCTAACACCCTCTCACCTAGGTCTCATCGGCCATCATTCCTTTTGCATCTGACCTCGACACCTTTAAACAGACCACATCGACATTAAACTTTGCTGGCCACCTTGTCTCTTGACCCAAGCCATAGAACTCTAGCTAGAACTTCTTCCCAAGCATCCCACCCCTCCTATAGGCCAAATGCTTAGTGGCCAACCCTAGAGCGACGCCAGACTCTGGCCTCAGAAAAAGGCCGGGTGACCTTGCTCAATCAAACCCAAAATATTTAGTTTAGAGAGAAAAGAGAAAGACAGAGAGAGAAAGAGACGGAAATTATTTTGATAGCATATAATATATATTATTTATATAAAAAAAAATTAGTTTTCACTTTTGTGTTTTTTATATAAGAAAATTTAAAAGTATGCTTAACTTTAGTCAAAATATCATAAATATGATTCACATTTTGACAAATTAAAAAAGTATCATTCGGTTTATTAAAAAAGTAAAAAAAAAATCCCTTTTGCTAGTCCAATTATTAAAATGTTAACAATATTCTCACTAATAATCATTAAGTATTTTTAAAAGAATTTGTATAGTATTTAAATACTAAATATTTAAAAACAATTTAGAAATAGAGTTAAAACAAAAAAAAAATTATGAAACTATCTAAAAAATTGGACGTATAAAACTTAAAAAAAAGGAACTATAAAGCAAGATTGGACGTCATAGGGTGAAGGGTAGGTTTTCATCGAGTAGATTGGCAAATAGAGGGGTGAGAGAAAATTTTTTTTATATTTTTGTTTTTGAATTTTTTAGTTTTAAAATATTTTGTTTAATATTTCAAATAGTCAATGTTTTATAAAATTTGATTGTTATTGTTAATGTGATTCCTCCTCAATGTTGCATGCCAAATGCCTCCTAAAATTAATTTGATGGTATATATTTGGTAAGATAAAAAAAGTCAAAGAAATATTTTTTAAATTAGCCTAAAATATAAGATATAAAAAGGTAAATCAACCCAACTAAAAAAATACATAAGGATATATAATGTATTTAGAATATATTTTATTTATGAATACAAAATAATGTTTTTGGTTATTTTTTGTCTTTATTTTTTAGGGAAAATTTCATGTTAGTACTTTTTGTTATATCAAAATATGGTTTGATGCCCTCTGTTTTGGAAAATTTCATACCAGTATCTCAATCTTTTAGAAAATCTTTTTAGTATCTTAGAGCCTTTTTTTTTTAGACATGAAAAGATAAAATACCCTTTTTTATAGTTGACTGGAATTTTGAGTAATAAAAAAAATTGAAAAAAAGCCTTAATATGATTTTTATTCCATAAAACAAAAATAGCTCCTCTCTATTGCCCACCGCTATCCACAGTCCTCTCTTCCCACGTCAGTGAACCCTCTTCCATGCCCAACCACCCCTACCTTAATTGACAACCCTTCTCGTGACTTCGACCACCCTAACTTATAACCCCGATGAGCCTTTACCTCCTACCACCCATCTTTTTTTCATTTTTATTTTTTTCTTCTCTCTTTTCTCCCTTTCTTCCTTTCTTTTTCTCCTTTCCCTCTATGGCTTCCCATCTGAATTCAGACATCCTCTATGGTTCTACCGATCTTGGCCATGGATCTTGGCCTCATGCTCTTCACTATCTTAGTTTTGGGACTCTTGTCTTTATCGCATTGTCGGTCATCTAGATTGAACCTTCGCTATTGTCGTCGCCAATCTTTGAAGCCTAGAGGAGATTGAAGGACAACCAATGATGAATGCAAGCTATTCTTCGCCAATATTCTTTGTAGGCAAAGATCGACTTCACAAGATCTTTGTCGTTAGATGCCGATCGACTTTGCAATCTTGCCATCAAAGAGGAGGGTTCATCTACACCGGAAAGGGACAGTGGGCGATGAGGAGGAGCTAATTTTGGTTTTGGTTTTGTTAGGATTTTTTTTTTTGGAATAAAAATCAGATTAGGGTTTGTTTTTTAGTTTTTGGTTTTTTTAATTACTCAAAATTTTCAACTAACTATACAAAAAGGGTAATTTTATTTTTTTGTGTCCCAAAAAGGGTCCCGAGGTACAAAAAGAGATTTTCTAAAAGTTCAAGGTACTGGCATGAAATTTTCCAAAATAGGGGTACTAAATGTATATTTCGATGAAACACATACTAATATGAAATGTTACTTTTTTTTGTACTTAACTATTTTGTAGTTTAAAGGAAAAGTTTTTGACCTTTTGGGTATTAAAATGATATATATATATATATATATATATATTTCCTAAGATAAAGATTTTACTTGGATCAAAAGCTTTAGGAGATTGGATAGACATTGAACCATGAACTCATTATCTCCTAGCATATCTCTAACCTCCCTTGGTCAAGTCTGGTCTACACTAGCCTCCTTGGCAAACAATTTGTGCTAATGGACATTTTAAAAAAGGATTGGGGAATTAAATGATATTTGCAAAAATACAAGATATCAAAACATTTTTTTTTTCTAAAATATTGACTTTGATCATCATTGTTTTTCTAGTCATACAAAATCCACATATTATTTTTCATGTTTTTCAATAAAGTTACCATAGAACTGGTTTAAAAATAATGTTTGTTTGTAATCTCGTTTTGAAAACAAACTTGTCGGGAAACTTGGTTTGAACTAAAAGGTTTTGTAGGCCATTTGCCACTTCAGTTATAACTAAACATTTATGTTGAAGAACTTTAACATATGAGAGCTTTGCACTAAAGCAATTTTTGCTTTTTATTGTAGCTACTAAAAGCTTTATATTGTTCATATTAGAACTAATGAGTTAAAACTGAAGTATCAAATAGACATTTAGTTCAAAACACTTTTAGTGGACTCAAACCGATTTTTGTTATAGTGTTTTCTCTTACAAAATTTAAATTGTCATAGTATTTTAGATTCAAACATTTGGTTCGAATCAAGTTCCTAAATGAAAAGTTAGGTATAAAAAAATAAAACCAATTCTACTAATGTCAATGGAACATAATTAAAAAAATAACATTTTAATAACAAGAGGAGAGTAATTCTTTAGGTATTTTCATATATAATTAGTAATGCTAATGCAAACAAAATTACAAGTTGTTTCTCTCGGTAGGGTTTTTGCATTAAAAAAAGGGAAATTCTACAATAAGACCTTCTAATTATTCTCATCAATAAGACTTTTTTATCGATTGTTAGATCTCTATTTAACTGTTAAAAATAAACAAAAACACTATTAGTTGAATAAGCCTACACACATCATATAACTGAAGAACTAAACAAAAAAATAAAAAAGAAGTACATGAAGAAGAAAATGCAAAACAGAAAATATATCTCCTCCTCTGGCAATGGTGTGATTCACTGGAGTTCTTCCCTACCTCATCGGAGACGCAATAAGATGGTATGACGGGGGTCCATTGTGACACCACGATGATCTTGATCTATGGCAAAGGCAAATCTCGTCAAGGATGAAGGCGTAATTCCCAACCGACCTTGCTTGTGGCGACATTACTCTAGACTAATTGCAGTGGTAATGACAAGACGATTTCTGTGGATCACGAGTCAGAAGGGAGGGAGGTCATGGGCGAAGATTATGGGTTGCACGATTCCGTTAAGACCCATTTGCCTTTTCGTGGCTACTCTGTGGGTAGTTGCCTCCACCCCTCTGCCTCCGTGGGTTGAGACCTAGCACCCTGTGACTAGTGTTGGAGATGGGGGTGGTTTGTCTTGCCGGTATTTACATAGATGCCATCTTAGGCATCGAGAGGTTGATAGGCAATCCTATTTCTCCACAAGCCACCCCCCTTCGATGAACATTGCCTGATTTTTTTGGGGTTTTTTAAATTGTTTTGTCATTTACTATTTCAAAAACAAGAAAGGGAAAATAAAAAAAAAATGATAGGTGAGGTTGTGTTTATTTTTGTTTTGATGAGACTTAGATCTTGAACCGTTGAATCTCAATCTGACGGTCAAAAAATAAAAATGGAAAAGATTCTTATTGATAAGAACATTTTAAAAGGTCTTACCATAGCCATTCCCAAAAAAGAAAAAGGTTTTAATCCTTTTAGGAAACTCCTGATCAATACCATTTTTTTTTTTTGCAAAATATTAAAAAGATATCTTACTAGTTTCGAAAAAAAAATTATATTATTTTTATTACAAAGTGTCTATGTTAGTCTTAATTAATTACATATAGCATTAAAGAACAAACAAAAAATTAAAATTGATCAAATTTTCCCAAAAAAACTCCAGGAATTCGAAAGTTGAAGTTACATGTAGAGGGTATTTAGGGTTGTGGTTTCAATCATATAATTTGAAGCGCAAGCAATGTAAAGCTCTCACATACTAGGGATGGGAACCGAGTGGATTTGGGGTAGGGTAATCTTCTCGTCAAACTATCCCACAAAGAAAAACAAGCCCTATCCCTACTCCATCAACTCACATAAATTGGTGGGGGATGGGGTGGGTTTCCCTTTCGTGGGTTCGAGGTACTCATAGTACCTTATTTACCTGATTAGTTATGTTTATGAAAAAATAATTAATTAAATAATTAATACACTTATATAAGACTTTAAGTTTAAAAAAAACTATATTTTGTAATTTTTATAGATATTATGTAATATAACATTATACTTAAAATTATATATTATAGCATATTATTTATAATATATTTAATTTTAAATGTTATATAATTAAACGGGGAGGGTAAACAGGGAATAGGTTTGGGAACCGTTCAAATCGTCCCCGTCCCGCAATATGTGATAGATTACACCTTTAACTTGTTTACAATCTTAAACTGTTTTTAATTGGGTGTTCCTACTCCCTTTAAGACGGGTCCTTGTGAGTAAATGAGTTAGTGGGTAAAATTGTCATTCCTTACTATAGTATAAAACAAAAATTTACTATAATATAAAGCTCTCACATGCTATAGCGTATGGTTAAAAGGAATTACATGATGGTGAGGAAAAGACCATCTATTTAATGCGTGCAAGGAAAAGGGCGACGAGGCTAACTGTGGGAGGAAATGACTGTTTCATTTTCGACTTTGAGGGATTAAATAGGAAATTTTCTTATTTTACTTATATTGTAAATAGGTAGAAAGGTCGATCGGGAATAGAGTAAGTGAATATTTCAAAAAGGAAATTAAGATTGTTTTTTCATTTTTTTTAATTATTATAGTTAACATTTGAAAGGTGGTTGTAAATAGAAGATTTAGTTAATTAGTCTCAAAAACTGTCCCAAATTCAATTATTTGTCAGTCACGCTTGGAAGTTACAAGGGTGGTTAAAAGAGCAGTTAGAATTGAAAATATTGATTTAAAAATTGTAACATGTAAAATGTTTCCTATCCTCAAAAAGGCTAATGCACGTAGCTCTCAAAGCACTCTAACTGTTTTAATTTTATTTTCATTATTTGTTAGGGTGTATTACATTGTCAATTTAACTCAAACTTTTAATTGCTATTGTATAAAACTCTCACTTGTCAAAAAAAGGTAAGCTATAGTATAACACATTTTTTAAATATTTTTTTATATCTTTTCCTTTTTCAAATATTTATTTCTCACATTCAAAAAAACAAAAATTGAAAAAAAAACCAAAACAAGTATTTGTGGTTACATACATAACTTAATTGTAAAATCTCACTTAAAATGAGTGGATCAAATCCTCTTCCAATTCCCACTTCTAAGTTTAAGATATATATATACATATATTTTCTCATTTTTTGCGTTTGTTTCATTGCGAACATAAAAAATTCTCTCTCTTATATTTAAGGAAAAAAATCATAACTTCTTCATTTGTTATCCAATAAAGATGATTTTTTTTTATTGTGTTTTTAGTAAAGAGAGGAATAAATTAAGATCCACATTGCATATTTTTTAGGATCATTAACATTAAGATTTTATTAGATTTGTTGATAAATCAAAAACTATTTTCACTACCTCTCCAAACACAAATTCTAATTTTATTTCATACTCAGATTAAAACTTAAATGCACATCCAAATATTAATTCAGATAACAATTCAAATCACTAACTTAAATCCTAATTCAAATCACACTAACTCAAATCAAATCACTAATTCGAATTCATTTACCAAACGGACCCCAAGTTTTTAGAGTTTTAACTCCCTTAAACTTTTGATATTCGGATATCTTTGCTACAGTAAAAACTAAAATTATCTCCTATATTTGAAGAAAAAATCATAACTTCTTCATTTATTATCCAATCAAGATGATTCTTTTTTCACTATGTTCTTAGTGAAGAGAGAAATAAATTAAGATCCATATTGCATCTTTTTTTACATCATTAACGTTAAGATTTTATTAGATTTGTTGATAAATCAAAAACAATTTTTCACTTTCTCTCCAAACATAAATTCCAATTTTATGACATACTCAAATTAAAACTTAAATGCACATCCAAACGTCAATTCGGATAACAATTTAAATTAGTAACTCAAATCCTAATTCAAATCACACTAACTTAAAATAAATCACTAATTTGAATATATTTACCAAACGGACCCTTAATCATCCTAAAGTAATAAGCCTGCGGTAAGATTGTAAGATTGGCAAAAAACTCGAATCTCTTCACTTATAAAAAATGAATATTATTCGTAATAAGAAGTCCATCAATAGAACATAATATATTCAATGACCTATAACATACCTCGTTAACATATTTAAGTGCTCATGCAACTTATAACATGTCTTGTCAAACAAATTCAAATGCCCATACAACCTGTATTATGCCTTGCTAAATATATATAAGTGCTCATGCACAATGCTATTATAAAACCATGAATATTATTCAAAATAGCAATAAACAGTCAATATTCAAATGATTTCATTATCTAAAATCCCAAACTTAATTTGAATAATAGTTTTTAAAAATCATTTAAACAATTAATTTTCTAAAACAGTCATGCAGAACATAGCATTTACAACGCTAATAGTCCAATTAGACTAATGTGTACACGTAGCTCAGTCCCAATAAACCCAAACTAAAATACCTCTTGAATTACTCAATAGTAAACGATTATTGCTCAATCCGTAATTGAAGTTAGTAAGCTAGTGTTGGGACCCAATGGATATATACTGTCAATCTTCTATAACTAAAAACTAAATAATAGGGGATTATTTATTTATTAATTATCAATTTTGATATCATTCCAATATATACCTGAAAGTGGTACTCTTGGTAGTATACCATTTTACAGGACTCTGAATAGTCTTATTCATGATGTCTCATATACGTGTATCCTCATAGGTTTTCCATAGTTAACCTAAGGACTAATTTTTATTTTACCTTCTAAACTATTTTATCTTAAAGTTTCATTAGTTCTCTTATTTGAAAAGACTTTATTTATAAAAAAAAAATACAAATGAAAATCATCTTATTACCACACATATCTAGATGACTAGGGCCTTGATCTTTTCCAACTTCCTAAATAACATACCTTTGTTGTACTCTCAAAACTGTAATGCCCCTTAAGCTAGCAGGTCATTTATAAGATTAATCATATCTAGCTAGCCCAAAAAACACTA
Source organism: Artocarpus hirsutus (assembly GCA_946598075.1). Taxonomy (NCBI): domain Eukaryota; kingdom Viridiplantae; phylum Streptophyta; class Magnoliopsida; order Rosales; family Moraceae; genus Artocarpus; species Artocarpus hirsutus. The sequence continues at coordinate 18,291 of CAMOHE010044976.1, forward strand.
CTTCTCTTAAATTTTTCCTTAAATAAATGAACTCTGTTAATAAAATCATTGCCAATGGAATCACCAAAATTACAATTTATATACAAAGGATAAAATATCAAATCCTTTCACTCTAATCATGGAACTGCTATCTCTCTTGCCATAGGATTTCATATTCTCTTGCTCAGTCAACCTTTGATCATGCTTAGTAAATAACATGACTAACCTACATCACAACTATAATGAGCTAAAGCTCAGTAAGTTTAAATCATGCATAGAATAATAACGATGTCGGAGCTCATGTATTCCTTATTCTTTTTCATATAAAAATCACTTTTGTATATGTCAACCACTTAAAACATAGTGTGCATATTTTCTTTTACGGTTAGTTGAAACAAGTAGGCATTCCTTTTGTCAATTTCTTTAGACCGTAAATACTGTCATGTGGCATCCCACACCGCAAGTCCCCATTTAGGACAGTCTCCATCGAGACAATCATATTGTCTAAAGTTTCCATCGAGACATAACATAACATACAAGTCTCCATCGAGACTAGCCTCCTTTGAGGCTAATTATCAAACTTTTCAAAAGTCTCCATTGAGACCAATTTATTTTCCCTGGCCCCATTCCAACTTCACCCAAAAATATCATATAAAATCGTTCTTTATCTTTCTTATCATATTTACAAAATTAAGGAACAATAGTAGTATTATTATAAAATTATATAATTTCATGCTCAATGAATGCACCAAATGCATAGCTAAAATCTCATATATAAATACTTATTTAATAAACTTATCAGCGAGCATGCAAATCATGTAACCACAAAGAATAATATGTATTGAAACAAATATTATCACAATTGAGATTTCTACTTACTTCTTTTCGAATTAAAACATGCACAAAATAGAAGTTGCAAGTGTCCACGTCGTGCTAAATCCACTAGCTCTCTTGGATGTTCAATTACCAATTTCATGCTGTTAGATACACCTACAACTAATCTGCCATAAACTTATGAGACAATGGAAAGCAATACTCTAACTCCAGCAGCATAACTAGAAGGTAAACCGAGTCTCTGTTGATAATTTTATATCTCCATTCTATATGCCTATCGCATAGCTATTATTAAGAGGGATCTAACAAAATATTGCTCTTGGATTGAAACCTGTATAAAAACTAGCTTTTAATCAACTTCTTATGTATTGAACAACAATAATTCATCCCACCTATAAAGCATATAAGGTAATAATATCTTAATTCCTCACATAGCAAGCAATTAGGGCGGGTATACACGGGTACAATATTTCCACAGTTATACTCCTAATTCCCTCGTTACATCTGGGTAAAACAGCCACTCCACTTGCTGTGAATAGTTTCTATATATGTTAGCCAAAACTCTTTCCCTGCAAAGCAAAATCTGCAACGAAAAAAGCCAAGTCGAATATTCTTGTAATAAAACTCTTCATCTCTTGTTCCCAGTATTTCCTCGCTCTCTCCCTCTCTTAGTATCGGTTCATTCTAAAATAATAAGAACAACCTAGAAGCTAAAGTTTAGTCGTTGCAACTCTTTAAATTGTTCTCGAGGTGGTCTAACCTTTAAGCTTGGAAGCGACTTATTTGATGACGTAGGTAAAAGGGAATACATGCAACCTACAGTTAGCTTCCACGTAACTCCCATGTCATGAACCTTCTATTACTTGCCCCAAATTGTATTTAAGATAAAATGCACTAAAACATAAAATATACCACATATTTGTCGAAAAGAAGCATTATACTTGCTTGCTCGCACGCACCTCTTACCTATTGTACCCTTGCATTCAATCTTATTGCTCGCTCCTTTTTTATATAAAATACATACATATATATATATATATATAGACACACACGATATATACATAACCTCCAAATAGATACTAGCTGCACAAAACATTATCAAACTATAGCAACAGTATTCGAACAACTACTATGATATCACTCTAGTTAGACTTCCACTAAACATCTAATTGGTAAACTAACTTATCAAGCTAATTACCTCATTAAAAATATTGGTTCGGATCTTTTTTTTTTTTTTTTTCTTTTCTTTTTTCCAATACCGTTCGATTATAGCTCAAGATATAAAGAGAAACAGTCAATTCATATAGTAACCTTAAAGGTAAAAAGAAATGGGTATTATAATTTAATAGATTATATCTCCAAAATACCAACAAATAGAAGGTTCCATAATTGGAGTTCCTACCTTTGATATATCAAAAGATACAAAGTTCTAAGCATAGAGTCATGAACTCACTTTAGAATTTAAGATAATATAAAATGATCATTAAAGTGAATTGAACAGGTAAAGTAGCATTATTATTTATTGATAACAAAATGTCTATTAAATGGTGTTGTAAGATATAGGATTTTTATTTTTATTTTTTTGTTGCCATCATCATCATTATCGTTATTTGCTAAAAGGATCCAGGAAGATGTTGGGTATGAAAAATGCAGCTTACATAAAGGGTTTGATTTTATGGTTTTTGGTACATTTACACATAAATTTTTCATTTTTTTACAATATAGTCCTTAAACTATTTTTCATGACAATGAAGTTCTTAAACTTAGACAAGTGTGGAAATTAAGCCTTTAATCATAAATGTCTATTACATTATAATTGGATTGTTGTCTCCTTTACTTAAAAAAAAAAAAATTGTGTTCAAGATTGTAACATTTTTTTTAAAATGTCTTGTGACGTTTCCTAAGCATGTCGTTTATTGCATATATCTCACATTATTGCCTAATGTGATGTTCATAGATATGACTTATTGTTCAATATTATATTCATTCGGTAACACAATTTATACAACATCTAACCTCCATCCAACTGTGAAAAATAAAAAGAATTACTTATTGGATTGGACATTGAATTGGTTATTTTGTTTATTCAAACATAAATAATACTTATTGGATCGGATTGAATATTGAATTGAGCCTGAGCTTTTATCAAAATTTTTTAAACCTGTTTAAAATTTGAAAAAAAAAATTACACTATATGGAAAAACTAATGTGGTGAAATTGGGATTCAACAAAATTTTGAGAACATTTTAAAAGTAGCCAAAGTTTTATAGTGTGTCATAACATTTTTTTGCACTATGTAACTACATAGTTATTGTTATAATGATATTCTGTTACACCATATACAAAATATTCACAAATTGTGACTATATTCTTTCTATAATTATACTTATGATATACGTCTCATTAATCTTATATATATTTTGACCTGCTTTAAATGAAAAATCCATCTCAAGACAATTTAGTGCTCTATCATTTATTCCTCATTCAACATAAAACAAAATTCATTAAACGTAGAAAACAATGTCGAAAATTTAAGTTTGAAAGATCTACTTTTAATATTTACTAAATTTAATTAAAGTCAGATTAATTAAATTTACTGAAATTGTAAAGTAAATAAAATAACACAGGCAATTTTTACGTGGTTTGGTATAAACCCACATCCATGGGACCATACCCAGCTATTGAATAAATAACTAAATGTAAAGAATTACAACCACCAATTGGACTTAAACAATTTTAAGAGTCTCTCTTTTGATAGTTGTCATTGTATTATAACATCTAAATAGATCTATTTAGTGAACACTACTCATCTTAAACGTTTGCACTATTAGATCTCTTCACCTTGCAAATTGTCTCCTCCTAAAGACTTCAAATTCCTCCCAAAGAATGTTGAGTAAAAATTGCTCTAAAACCTCTATAGGATAAACTCTCTGGACGTGAAAAATACTTACCTAAATTCAGGTTTATATAGAGCTGCTCTAGAATCTCAAATACATTTCGAATTGGCTGCTCAAAATTCAAGTGTTGTATCCAATGTTGTATCTAATGTCGCAATACTTATCTAAAAAGATCACGATTCGATTTCTGAAGTGAATTTGAACGGTTTTTTTATACGATTTTCTGATATTTTCTTCAAAATTATTTTCAACAAATCTCCCTTGCAGCCAATTGTAATCTTCTTCTTTTAAAGGAGAGGAAAAAACAATCCTATTCAAGATTTAAATTGAATCCGACTTAAACTAGGATTTTCTCTCCCAATGCTTATCTAGTCATTCCTTTGGATGCTCTTTGGACCAGAATCTTCAAGTTAAAATCGTGTAGCACAATTTGCAATTTGATCTTTAGATTTATTGAATAATGTTCCCAAACATACTAAAAAAACTAACAAGGTTCATAAAGTACCATTTATTCAAATTAAACAAAAAAAAAAAGAGAAAAGATAAAAACTAAAACAAACATCATTCTAACATCTAATAAAAAAAATAAGGATGAAAAGGCGTATTACATATTTTTGAAACATTTTTGAAATAAACATTTTCAAAAAACATAATGACTAAATCATATATTATTATGCTATTTATTTAGAAAAATATGTCTTAAAATATGCTACTACAATTACTCTAAAAGATATATTGTATGGGGTTAGTTTTATTAGATTAAATTTAAATTCGATGTCCAATCCAATTAAATTAGATGAGTAAATTTACCGTTCAAATCCAATCTAATAGCCTTTGGATGGTTGTGTTCAATTGAAGAACAAGACATTTTGCAAACCCTATATACAAGTGTGGCAAGTCATATAAATCCCTCAAAGACTGACGACAAAATAATTTTAGCGTAACAGACCAACGAGAAATAATGAATTTGTTCATTACTAATCTCTACAAATTTTATTATCTACCGATTTTATCTATTAACGATTCAAGAATCTTTATAATTCAATTGCAAAAGACTCCCTAAGAAAACTAAACCATAACATAAAGCATTACAACCTTCATCCAAAGCAAATTATAAACTACAAAAAATTTATATTATATATCGTTGTAAATTAATTGTTTAGCAATATGATAAACAGTTTTCTCTACTGGTCGAAATTTAAGCATTACTTCGGGGCTCTTTGTTTGAGAGGTTCGATAAGTTTGGACTCAATTTGGAAGCTAAGCAAATGTTTGGTTGAAAGACGCCCTATCTCAAACTTTGACAAGCAAGCTAAGCCCCAAAAATGTCCCAATCTTGAGTTTTGCTCCCGTCAATTTCAAGCTACTGAGCTTTTAAGAAAATTGTTTTTTTTTTTTTTTAACACAATTTTGAAACAGTTTGGCCTTTTTCTTTCGCCCTCTCATTTAGACGTTAAAAACAGTTTCTTTAACGACCATTTAATATATATTTTTTATTCTTTAATATTTTTATAAATATTATTTTTAATTAATGTCGCTTTCAATATTTTTCAAACATATTTCTACTTTTTAATCTAGTTCAAACCTATCTTCCAGGTTCTAGTCAAACATAGTCTTAAATTTTATTTCATTTTCAAACTCACATAAATTATATACATTTAAACATTAGTTCGGATTTCATTTTCAAACCACGTTTTTCAAGTTTTCCTCTCAAACCCAAAAAGTTCAAGGGCTTGTTTGTTTGGTAGATTCGACTTAGCATTTTAGAATCAGAATTTTAGATTCGACCCAATACATATTTGGTGACATTAGTATCCAAATCTCAATTGAGTTTTAAGTAGCACCCCCTAAAAATTCACAAGATTTGAATTCAAATGCTACAGTACAAGATTCTTTTTTTTTTAAGATTTTTTCTCTACTATACTATTAGGAAAAAATATTCATAACTGCTTCTAGATTGTCTGGAAGAGCTGTTAGAACTGCAAATGTTATTTAAACCTATAGCATTGAAAGCTTTACATTGTGGTGGAGAATAGTTTTATTCTTTACCAATGCGGAATGATCCAAGAGTCAAATTGGATCTTTATAGGGGTTCATGTATATGTAATAAAGAAAATAAAAACTTCAAAAATTTCTTTTCTCCCCTATTACCGCTTGCCGAATGCCTACATGTCATGGCTCCCAATCTCTGACAACCCATTTCCTCACTCCTAACCTCCAACAACTATGAAAATGAATAAACACATATCTAGGTTTCCTTGACCTTCCTTTTCATGGCAAGAATGAAGAAACCCATATTTCAATTATTATGTTGAACAACAAAATAGGATTGAATTTCCAAAGCTACTACTCCCCATTGTTGGGGGGTGCTCGGCGCTATTCCCGAGGACTGCCCCTTGACAGCTCGGTAGTTGTGCTCGGCAAGATCATCAATGAGATAATCTGTAACCTTTTGAGGTCGGCTTTTCTTCCTGAGGTGCTTTACAAGGCCTCCGCTAGCTGCAACGCAAGGCATCGCCTCCTTGAGAAGAATGCGTGCTCGGGTTAGAATGTCAGAGCTTGTAACCAAGCAATAATCCGCCTCAAAAGGTCGACATATGGCCTTATTTCCACCCTCAGATGGAGACCAATCCTCTAGTGGGGATCATAACACTTGTCACCTGCTCCCTGACAGGTCTTGATGTAACACATAGGTCATGGGTCAAGCCCACCTAACACTTGGTTCAAGTGGAAGCCTATAAATATAATGCATTTACTGTAGCTCAAGGTAACATGCTCTTTTCCAACTAACTCCACTCTTATACTCTGTCGAATAGGTACTTGACTTGAGCGTCAGAGAGCCTTTGACTGACACCATACCTATGCCCCCTACCTTTGTTGCGTCCTTCTTCTTATTTCAGGTTCACCCTAACAAGCCGAGACGAGTAGGGAAGAGCCGTCCGAGCATTGTATGTAGCCACACGTGGTGTTAAAAGATAACCATTTAGTGCTAGACCTCAACATTTTGGCGCTAAAAGGAGGGCGCCTATGCCTTTCTAGCATCCAAATTAAACAGCCACATTCACCAACAATCTGAACATGGTGACTAGAGCCAATACCCAAGATGAGGGTGCCCGACAAGAGGGATAGGGTAATGCCCAAATTTGAACATAAAACCAAAACCAAAACAGACCTCGGGGGACACCTCGGGCAACAAGATCCTGATCCGAAGGCCAAGGCAGTGAGACCAGTGCAGAAGAAATTGCTCAAGACTGTTAGACATGTATGCCCTAATGGATTAAAAATGTAATGAGTTTTTGGAGATATTTTTATCAATAAAGAATTTATTATTTATATACCAAATATTGTCCTCTTTACGTTCATATTTGTTGAATATATGATAAGCAAATAATAGTCTGAGACTATCAGTCTAAACCTTTAAGAATTGGGCATATGATGGACAGATTATGCAGAAGACACGATTCTTAAGGTGATGGTCTAAATCATAAGATTCGCAATCGAGGGAATAAAGTTGGGCGCTTTATTCATGTAAATATTGTTATGTTGTCTATATCCCTATTGGGAGATGGTTTGTCTTGACCATCAGAGGTGGACTCCGTGAATAGAAACATTGGCACATTGTCATAGGTGACGATGTGTTGG
>CAMOHE010044977.1:0-14094 GCA_946598075.1 Artocarpus hirsutus
TATTTCAAATTTAGTTATAATCTGAAAATAGCGTGGATCTTTTTTTGTCTTTTAAATTTTTGCTTTCAAACCTTGCCACTTGGTATTACGTGTCGAAAACAGAAAGAAAACGTGTTTGCCAATAGGTATTGGTTTGCCCATGCAATGTTTTAAAAACTTGTTGGTATTCGTAGAGGTTGGTTATTCCATATTTAACATCTTCTTTATGCTCCTGTTCAAAGCTACTCAACCTACGAAATTATTTGTTCTTTCAGTTTAAATTATTTGTAAGATTTTAAGATGGAAGAGCTTTGAAACTTCCACCACTTTAGCCAAGTAATAAAGAAAAGGAATATTTATGGAGACGAGAATTTTTAACTTCATGCGTTTGCTTCTTCTATTTTTGACTTGGGATTTTTTGTCCAAAATAACTAGTAATAACAGTACCTAAAATTTGGAAAATAAAAATGATTTGAAGAAGAAGAGAGCTGGAAAACTCCTTTATCCAAGAAGATAGAACTAGGAATACCCAAGTTGATTTTTAAGCTATAAATATAGAACTTATATTTAGTAAACGAGTTTAAACTTGTGAGTTTGACTCACGTGTTATAACGCAAGATAAAAATACATTATAATGTAAAAGTTTCACTTGTTATAATGTGTGAACACATTTTTTAAGTTCAAATTGATTTGTCGAACATCTTAAACGAGCAAGAAGATCTTTATGCATGTTGTTTTCTCTCTTGCACGTTTAATCGCTTCCTTTTCTACCAATCTTATTCGAACAGACTCAATTGAAACAGCCACCGGTTTTAGACATGCATGTGGTTCTTGACCCGTTAATAAAGGCTATTCACCAAACTTCAAGTTCCACTGAAAGGTAAAAGCACTCTTGGAAAAGGAAAAAAAAAAAGTAAAAAATAAAAAATGTCTAGTAAGATGGCACTGTGCTTTGCTAATTTAGGTCTCTTAATTAAGATTACTGATTGACCTTGTCTCTTAAGTAACGTTGTATTACATGATCGATTTGGAATGGGAATCAAGTGTATTGATATGTTTCAAATTCAATTTTTATTTCACCCAAAAAAATTATAATGTTCAATAAAGTTTTCATTCCCATATAATTAAGTTAAATATTACTAATAAAAGGATTTCATATGTAAAAAAAGTTGCTCTTTACTATAACCTAAATAAGGTTAATTAAGATTAACAGAACGTTAAGAGATAGTCTGCAAAGTTGGGTCGTCAGATTATCTTTCTTTATTTTACTTATTATTTTGTCCTTCTTTCCTCTTTCTTTCTTTTGCTATTTTTTTTTTCTTTTATTTCATTTGCCTATTTAGGTGTTTGGCATATTGGCTCAAACATTGCCTTTAGATATATAAAAAGTATGAACATGGAACGTAATATTCTTTTTGTAGTTGTCCAAAGTGTACCGGTTTAGTGCTTTGGACCTTTTTTTTACTTTGGCACTTTTTTCTTTCTTTATTTTTCTTATTATTTTTCTTTGTTTTCCTCTTTCCTTCTTTTGTTTTAGTTTTTTTTTTAAATTTTATTTGCCCACTTAGGTGTTTGCCACATTGATTCAAATATTATAATATATAAGAGTTTTTTTAAATGATATAAAAATTTTACATTATAGTTGTCTTTTACTTTACGATATAATATGTAAGAGCTTTACATTATTCTTAGTTCAAACCAATTTTGAACCAATCTATCAAATAGCTTTAGAAACCTTTAAGACCACTTAAATCTCTCTTTCTTTTAATTCAACCGCTTTCATGCTTTACTTTTTTTTCCTTTTTTTTAGCTCTATTTTTCTAGCATTGTATCATATAAATAGGGATGGCAATGGAACAGGATGAGCGGGTATGTTTCTCTCATCTTTATATCCTACTATCTTTTGTCTCTTATCTGAAGAGCTATTTTCATACTTGACCTATTTACCCATTAAAAACTAAAAATATCATTAATAAAACTCAAACCAAATTCTATCATATTGATCGTAAAATTTAATATACTCACTAATGACTTTTAAAAACTAAAAACAAAATCCAGACTCCAACAATTAAAAAACTAAGTACATAAAGCAAATTAAAGTACCCAAAACATTTTTTTCTTAGTGTACGGTGGTGTTCTATATTTAAGTTGAAAGTTACAATTAACAATAAAACATATATTAGGTTTTTGTAGGGTGCTTAACCTTTTTTTTAAATTTCAGTGGTTTGACCTTTTTCCCCTTTTTTCCTTTTTAAATAATTTATTTTTTCTTGTTTCGTTCTTGTTGGTAGTGATGCAAGAATAGGCCGGCCTAGCCGGCTCGGCTTGTTCTCCTTAGGCCCATGCGGGCCGCGGGCCGGCCCATATTAAAATTACCTTGGCCTGGCTTGGCCCGCGGGCCAATTTTACATGTGGGCTATTTCGGGCTGTGCCGTGGGCCTTAAATGGACCGGCCCATAATGTGTTTAAATAGGCCAGCCCATCTAAGTATGCAATTTTTAATTTTTTTAATTTTAATTTTTATTTTTAAATAAGTTAACAAATATAAAAGTTTGAATAGTCAAGAGAAATATAAAAAGGGATATTTTATTTATGATTGTCTCATTAAAACCTTTCCAAGGAAATCCAAGTGGGATAAAACCTTGGTAAAGAAAAAAGAGTATAATCGGGATAATTATACATAAGATGTTTACAAAATTACTAAAACAAAAAAAAATATTGTTCATAATTACAATGTATTATCCCAGTGGGAGTATCAGAAATGTCTAAATTTTCAAAGTCATCAACCAAATTATCTTGAACTTCTTGGCTTCTTCTGTGAGTATCCTCCAAATCTTTGATGCAAATTACTGCTTCCAGAATATTGTTACTCATACGTGCACGTCGTTCTTCGAATATTATACCACTGTAACTAAATAGTTGTTCACTTGCAACTGTGGACATTGGTATGTTATTATATCACAAGCTATTTTAGAGAGCATAGAAAAAATTCTTGAGTGTGATCTCCAAAATGACAAAAGATCAAACTTATTGAAATCATAACCACCACCTTGCTCATTGAAAATGAATGCCACAAAATTTGTTTCCAGATAGTTTTCCAATTCACTGCGTGTTGAAGATGTGGATGATGCACTTAAACCAAATCTAGTGTAGCTAATCATACTTGCCCATGAAGAACCATGTGCTACAAATATAGTATTTGCTAAAGGTGTAGAGGATATTGGTTGGCCTCCTCCATTTTTTTCATTATTTGCAGTAAATATGTTGTTAACTTTTGCTTGCACATTTTGAAAGGTTATGATGTCAGAATGCACCCTTAATTTTTCCCTTATACCCTTAAGCAAATATTCAACACTAGCAAATTTAACTCTTGGATCCAATACAGCGGCTATGCAATACAAAGGTGGAACATGTTCCCAATATTTTTTGAATTTTTGTTCCATGAACTCAACAGATTCCCTAAACATGTCAAAATCTCTATGTATATCGAAGGTTGCAACAATGTCGTACAATTTATGTAATGCATGAGGAGAGGTGGGATAGTACAAACCTAAGAGTTGGAGAGTGGTTTCGTAAAAAACCTTTAAAAAATTGTGGAAGCATGAAGCAATTTGCCAATCAAATTCTTGAAGTAGCTCAGTTGGATTCTTCAAGTTGTAATACGTGATTATGACCTCTTTGTATGGTAGGCATGTATTTAGCATCAAATATGTTGAATTCCACTAGTGTCCTATGTCAGTTGGAAGTTTTCTGGGTTTCATGCTTGCTCTCTTGCAAAGTCTAGCAAACTCTTCAATTCGAGAGCCAGAACTTGCTATATAACCCAAGGCCGTTTGAATAGTTTCCAAATAACCTTGAAAAAATTTCATCCCATCTTGAACACACAAGTTAATAATATGACAAGCACATCTTTGGTGAAAAAGTGTTTCACCATGTTGTGGTCTCAAAGTTGTTTTAAAAAGGTTAATAGCAGCAGTATTAGCAGATGCATTATCAAATGTGATGCTCAAAACCTTTTCTTTAATGCCATAAAAATCAAAAACTTCCATGATGACATCATGAATGGCCTTGCATCATGCGGATAAGGCATTGGTCGAAAAGCAATTAAACTTTCTTGAAAAGACCAATCTTTATCCACATAATGCGTAGTTACACAGATATTACTAGTTTTGGTACGACCTTCCCACAAATCAGATGTGCATGCAACAGATGCAATGAATGAACTAAATTTAGTTACTAACTTTTCCCTCATTGAATAAAAAACTTTCATGGTGTCAGCTCTTGTGGTAGTTGCTGAAACACGCCTATATTGTGGATTATAAGTATTTTAAATGTACTCCTCAAAAGCTAGATCATCAGCAAAACTAATTGGTTGTTGAGCACTAGTCAAATATCTAGCGTGCCATTCTCTAGCTCTTTGTTGGTCATATGATCAATTGGTAACACTACGATCATGGCTAAATTGAAGTGTTTGTTGACGACAATCAACACCACCTATACCATGCATAGCTTCGCATTTTTTGCGATGCCTCTCTAAGTGACCAGTGCCTGAAGAGGATTTACCTGTGTAGTCTTGTTTGCACACTTTGCAAATTGCATGCTCTTCTGTTACACCATTCTCGTTTGTACGTGTTACTAGATCAAAGTAACTTCAAAATGGTGAAGTTCGTTGCGCTTTCCTTTTACCCTTGCGAGTGACTTCAGAGAAGCCATCAACTTGAGATAGTAAATCAGCTCTAATTTCTTCAAGTGGATCATTAAATTGTTCTTCTTCGTTGATCACCAAATGTGAAACGTTGGCTCTCCCTCTATGTGATGATGTCATAGTTTCAATAAAAAATAACAATAAATTAACGTAACATAAAAATTAAATAAAATAATTACATAATAAAATTAACTTATAACAATACAAAATTAATGAACAACAAATGAAATAAATTATACCGTCAAGTTTTTTTTCCTTTCTAAAGAACTCTAAGTAAACAAAAAAAAAAAAAAAAAGACAATACATAAGATTTTAGAAGTTTGTTGAATCAGTATCTTTGTGAATGCTCTACGTTTATTTATATGTAAAAAAGTTTATTTTTTTATTTTTTAATTTTTTTAAATCTTTTTTTTTTATTTTTTTCTTTTAAGTGTGATTTGATTAGACAATTCCCTAAAGACTTAGCGTCTCAACTTTGCACATTACAGGCCTTCCTTCTGAGCCTTTATGTTAGGCCTGCCCCTTTATAATTGCATAGGGGAATCTAATATCATATTCACTCATGGGTGAATATGGCTTGTATAAATTATATAATATTTAATTCTCATATGTACTAAATAATATATATATATATTAAATGTATAGTATTTTGATGTGATAGTACATGATCTATAGACTCAGTATCTGATTCTCAGCTTTGCTAGTTCGCTTATCAAAACCAAAGCATGCCTTATGTAAAAAACCCAAACTACCCTCATGTAAAATAAACTTGTATATAAAATTTTCGCCCAGGGGGCTTCGCCCCCTACAACCCCTGAGAGGGGGGTTTACCTCCCCCCTTCTAACTCCCACGTCGACCTTACTGCGAAAGTCGATCCGCGTACAACCTTTGCGTAGGAGTAATCTGCATCAGGGTAATAATTAGGCTCCACACATACTAATAATGTCTACAAGAAAAAAATAAAAAAAATGAAAAGAAAAGAAAAAGAGCTTGTCAGGCCTATTGCAATGTGATGCGTATGGGAGAATCTAATGCCATGTTCACTCACGAGTGAACATGGCATGTATATATATTATATAATATTTAATTCTTATATGTATCAAATAATATATATATATATATATGTATATTAAATGTATAGCATTTTGATGTGATAATACATGACCTATAGATTCAACATCTGGTTCTCAACTTTACTTCTCAAAAGCAAAGCATGCCTACAAGGAAAAAAATAAAAAAATAAAAAGAAATGAAAAGAAAAGAAAAAAAACTTGCCAAGCCTATTGTGATGTGATATGCTTAGGGGAAATCTAATGTCATATTCACTCACAGGTGAATATGACATGTATGTATACTATATAACATTTAATTCTTATGTGTATTAAATAATATATATATATATATATATTAAATGTATAGTCTTTTGATGTGATAATACATGACTTACAATGGCCTTACATGACTTACTAGAGAAGGCCATATTCAGCCATGGTCACTCGTGAATGAATATAGAAAAAATATATCTAAATATATATATATATATATATATATAATTGGGCCATAATGGGTTGGCCCATTGTGGGCCTATATGGGTCGGAATAAGCTGGCCCATTGTGGGCCTAGACAGGCTGACTTGGCCTGGGCTGGTGGGTTGGCCCATTGTGGGCCTGGATAGGCCGACCCATTATGGGCATAAACGGGCCAATTTGGCCTAGCCCGGCCCATGATTTTTCATAGGCCGTGTCGGGTCTACCCATGGGCCGACATATATTGGCTCAGCCCAGCCTACCAGTAGTTATGGGCCGGGCCAGGCCATGACCAATGTCAGGTTATGCCGGCCCAGCCAATCACTATAGTAGGACGGGCTCGGGTCGGCCCGAGGGCCCTAGCCCATTGTTGCATCTCTACTTGTTAGGGTGCAATTTAGTCGGGCCCAAATTGCCGACAAGCCTAGACGGCCCAGTGTTGAAACTAATCGAATAGATCAAAGAGAATCAACTGATTGAAGGCCAATCAAAATGATGCTTCGTATGGTTCAAATCTCGTGCATGGTAAGAAGCATTCAGTTTACTAGGTTGCTCGAGGTAATTCATATTCATATCCGAGTCTTCGTTCGACCGGATCGATCGCCACGGGTTTACGGTTATTAGCACGAATTTACGGTTACAATACGTCTACTCATGGACCGAAACGTGAAGAAGGCATGATTCTTGTAGCCTATCACAAATCAACACGTGTCCCACTATTGTAGTTACTTTTAGTGCATTGTCCCACTTTGCTAGATGATTAGGAGCCATGATTTCTTCTTATTCTCTATATAAAGAGATGGTTGTTTCATTGTACGATATAGAGAAGATCATACAAAAACTCCACCCAATTGCTTTCTCATCTCTTTTCTGCTCTCTTGTAATTTGTACACAAACTTTTTAATAGTGTATGACAGTGGATATAGCTTTTCGTTAATAAAGTGAACCACTATAAATCCTACATATGATATTTTAATCTTGACAACACTATTTATTTCAGTTATTGCACTTTGATCTTGCACATTAACTAGAGTTAATAGGTTTAATTAACGGTGATTTAAGGGCCCAAGTTCCATAAACAAAAGTCTAATAACCCAAATCAGCATTCTCACATTTGATTGTAGATTCACCGTCTACAGTTCTTTATTTTTGATTCATTTTGTTTATTGTAGTGTCTTACATCCAACATTCTCCTACCTTTTCTCCTTTTGTTCCTCTTTAATTTTCTCTCTATTTTAGATTTATTACTTTTTCTTATTGAATTCTTAAAGCTCCAATTTCAACTTTCTTCCTATAATATTCTCTTTGTTTGTAATCAATTTTGACTTCTATTGCGGTTAGTTTCTTTTCAATCTTTTTTATGCTCAAATTTGTCTATATATGCTCTTTTGGCTTCTCTAAAATATAAAGCTAAATTAAAATTTATTTGGCTAATTAAATATTCAATCTCTCCTTATAAGAACTTTAACTATAACTTATGCACGTACCTTGACTAGGGTTAATAAAAAAGGAGAGATTGTTTTGTCAAAATACTATAAAGAAAGAAGGCTTATCAGGCCTAAAAAAAAGGTTGATTACGGTCCACACAAGTTTTGTATTTTATAAAAACTACATAATCTGGTTATTTTTTAAGGAATGAATTAATATCTGTCTTTGTTATACAAATTTTATATCTCCCTTTTTTAAAATTTTATATATTCAGAATCTTCAAATACCCTTTAACTAGATATTATCATATATTAAATTTTTATAACAAATTTCTTTATTTTATGAATAGTTAAATTAGGAAAAAAAATATATACGCATATTTCTTATTTTAACTTATTACATTAATGCATTATTATTCACGTATAATACAAGAAGCAATAAAAAATAAATATCATTAATTTAATGTAATATTATTTGTATTACCAATGCATAATATTAGCACACCCTAAATAGGAATATCATTACATATCATTATCATTATGCATCATTAATTTAATGATATATCAATTATATAACCTATGAGACACACAAAAGTCTTACTAAACACTATTTCATTAATTTAATTACCTATTATCAAAAAACACAAATGTCATTACCACTTAAAGTCTTAAAAAATGAATATCATTACGTATCATTAACTTAATTATATATTAATTATATAACTTGTGAGACACAAAAAAAGTAATAAATACTATATTATTAATTTAATTACAACATCTTAATTTCAATTTGTCAGAAAAATCGTGATTTCATAAAAAAAATTCTATCTTTCAGCTGAAGGAATTTTAAAACCGTTATTTTGGATATCAATGTCATTTCATAAAAAAATTCTATCTTTCAACTGAAGGAATTTTAAAACCGTTATTTTGGATATCAATTTGAATTTAAACAATAAACAGCCTAATTTTAGGATTTTTTTTAAGCATAATGAGATCACAATCAGTTTAAAATCTTAAATACATATATTATAATTATTCTAAAAAAATAAATAAAAACTAACAATGTTATTAATTAAGTTACTAATATCTTTATACATATACATTAAGACATATAAAAAATATCATAAATTGAAGATATACTAACTCTACAGATGAAAAAGGGCTGCATGTTTTATTAACTATTGTATTTTTTATTAAAAAAATTAAAGAAGTTTTTGTTTTTTTTTTTGAGATTAAGATTAAAATTAAAGAAGTTTTCAACCACTTGGAATCACTGGTGGGGCGTGGGCTTCAATTATCCAAAGACAGTAACGCGTGGGGTCCACAAACAAAGACAATAATTTTTAATGACGTTGTTGAGCGCGTAGTATTCTTGATATGTACTATTTTTCAAAGAACTATATTGGATTCGCTGTCGATATAAATTTTATGTCGAAATACAGCTGTTCGGAAATAACACATATCGAAGAAGGTGATTAAAGATTATTGACTTTGTTAATGGACCCACGTGGTACTCTCTTAGAGAATTGGAGCCCACCCACGCTGTAAGGATTCCAAGTTGTTGAAAACTTCTTTAATTTTATTCTCAAAAAAAAAAAAAAATCTTTAATTTTTTTAATAAAAAAATATCGATATACAGATAACCCTAACTGCCCGACGCGAAGGGGCTCTCTTTCGCTCAAAATCCCAGATGCGCAGCCTTCTTCGTTCGGTCTGTCTCCTTCTCTCCTTGAGTAATTTTCTTTAGCTATTCCCATTCTTCTTTTGTTTTGAAAAATTTATGTTTTGTTTTTTTTTTTTTGTCTTCTAATTTCTGTTTAAATTCATAGTCTCTTGTGAAGAATACTCACCAATTAACAGTAATTAGTGAATCTCTATTTTGCTTTAAGAGTTGATTTTTTTATTGTTTGAACTGTATCGATGTTAAACAAGCAAGAGTGGCACTGCGCAGAACAGATAAATTATACAAATAGTTCAGATCAGCGTTATAATTGTATCAAAAATCTGCATTTTCTATTCCCTTTAAAAAAAAAATTTTAGTCTTTGTAAGCTTGAAATTTTCGTCATATATGTGTTTGCTTTCCGAATGATTTTTTTTTTGCCTTTTAATATATGGTTTTATGTACAAACAAAAATATTTACTTATTTATTTATTTATTTATTTTCTAATAATACAATAGATTCCCTTTTCAAAGCTTGAAACTTTGGCTAATGCAATGGAAAAAATTTGGGTTTTTACTAATCATACAAATTGATAGTTATAAATGTATGAAGAAGCCTTTTCTAGGCTACGTTACTTGTTTTCAGACAAGATTTCTATGGGGTGTGTGTGTGTGTGTGTGTATATATATATATATATATATAAAACATATGTATAAATACTGATAGCTATATCTAATAACATGGTTTAAAAAGGCGTTCGTGACGTACGTCTTGAGGCGTGCCTCAGTTTGAGGCGCTCAATAAGCACTTCAAGGCTTAAGCCTTGAATGGCTTGAACGAGGCTTACGCCTTTTTTCATTAAGGCGTACGCCTTTTTTCATTAAGGCGTGCGCCTTGAGGAAAAAACTCCTTAAGGCTTATGAGGCGTGAGCCTCATATTGAAGGCTATTTTGAGCCGTTTTTCAACCCAATCTTTTTTTTACCTTTTAAAGAAAGTCAACCCAATACCAAAATTGGGCTTTAATCTGATGAAAATATGCAAATAGATTTTTAAACCCTAAGTCTACCATCTTCTTCAACACTTCTTCATCATCATCTGCCCCCTTCTTCATCATCAAACGTTGCAACTTTCAAGCCCACTGGCCCTATGAGCAGCGACCAGAGCAACGACCCATTGGCAGCAGCGGCCTCCAGATTCTGACCTCCTCAGACCTCACCCCTTAGTTTTTTTTTTTTCCTTTATTTTCTACCGTAGGCTGGGTTGTTTTTTTTTCTTTTTCCCCTCTTATAGCTACTGTTGTAATGAAATTTTATAGAAGTAGGTGTTATACAAAATCTATAATGTTATATAAAATGAAAGTTATATAAAGAGAGTAGTATCTGATTTTTTATTCATTTAGATCTATAGTTATTTTACTTTCTCAAAACAAAAAAAAAGTTATATGTGTGCTATAAAAGCCATATAAACATAAATATAAGAAGAGCAGTAGCATATATATTACATTGTATGTGTTTTATGCACTTTCTTATTGTATCTTATGGTTTTGTGATGAACTAAGTGTGTGTTTTGTGGCATGTTTATGAATTTTATTCAACTTTTTGAATTTTTTATTTTACATTCGAGGCTTACGCCTCAATCCGCCTTGAGGCTTATGCCTCACCTCAATTAGACAAAACGCCTCGGTTCCTGTTTTCGTCTTTTAAAACCTTGTCTAATACTAGTTGGAGTTCGAGAAGTGCTATTCAATTTGTTGTTGATTTTGTTTGATATATAGATTTTAAATTTTTTATTGATTTAAGTTTTTTCTCTATTTATTAGTTTTAAATATTTTGGTGAAATCATATAACCAATTAATAAGTAAAATTGTAAAAACATACGTGAAATGTATCTAAACTATTTTAACCTAAAAGTAATCATCAAAAAATATATTGTAAGTGCCTCATCATGGTAATTGACAATTATTAAGGTACATAAACCTTTAGGGGCATTTGGTACAAGGTTTTTGGTAGGAAGTATATTCCTGGAAAAGTGATTAGGGGTGATAGGATTTTTAAGAAATCTGCATCAGCATGTTTTGTTGCATGTAAAATCTTTTCTTAGATTGCTAGGAATATATCTTACTGCGTTTGGTTGTGTATGATAATGTAACGTCTTTTTTCTAAAAAAAAAGAATAATTAAATATTTCATAAACATTTAGATTTTTTTTAATGATTTAAAAAAAGTAACAAAAGATTTGTAAATTTAACTTTTCTAAATTTTATTTTCAACAAAATTAAACTTTATAAAAAAATAAATATAAACTTTTAAAAAAAAATTTTCCATCGGCTGTGGCGGAGGGTAGGTTGGCCATGGAAGGCCGGTGAGGGGCTAGGTTTGAAGCTGGGCGTCACGTTATGGAGGTTGATGGGGGAGTTGGGTTAGGCGAAGAAGTCTGATGCGAGACTGAGTTTGTTGACGGAGATCGTTGGTGCACTGGTTAGAGTCTTGGCACGAGATAGGTTGGGTTCAACAATGGTGACCAGTGTTGTTCTAGGTTGCACTATGGACGTCCACACATGAGCTAGGCTTGTGTCAGCGGTCGGTGAGGTGGGGTTGGGTTCAACAACGAAGGTCGATGAGGGGTTTGAGCGGTGGAGGGGATTGGAAAAATATTTGAGTAGGGAGCACATTTTAGAGAAGTCATTTAATTTCTTTCAATGAGGCACATTTAAAATCTTGGTTTTTTTTTAAACATAATTTTACCAAATGCATGCTTCAATCAAAACGTGTGTTTTAATCAAATATTGTATATGTGTAAATAAGAAGAGCATATTTAAGAGAGACAAATTGATTAGGATGAATGAAATAGAAAACTCATTAAGGTCTATATTTGTAAGAAAAGAAAAAAGAAGGAAAAAAAAAGATGTTTTAAGTTTGGATTCATATAATAAAATTTATTTCAATAGCTAATTGGTGCCAACCTAGTTGGTGAGGTAGGCGTTGGTTAATTTTGAGAATAATTAGAAAAAAGAAAAGAAAATATTTTAAAAGGCCACTTTTTGATAAAAAGAGGTACTTCTTTTGGTTTAAATTGGGGGTTGCCCTTTTTTTGGTTGAAGTAGCCATGACTCTAGTCATAGTTAGTTCAAACACGTAATCCCAATCCATTTGCATCAATGTCTATCAAAATGACCAAAAGGATGATTGGCAAAATCAATTTTAACCAATTGTTGCTACAGTGTAAAACTCTTACATGCTACAGTGATAAGAAAAAGTGAGCTACAGTATAAAGCTCTCACATGCTATAGTTTTTAGTTAAAAAATTTCAGTTTTAACCACACTTTTCAAACACCCTACAAGATCCATGACTTCACTAGTCTTCTGCCCACGTATTAGAAAATCATCTCACCCTATGGTCGACATTCCATTCTCCTTAGTCGTAGGTACTTGTTCTATTTTGATTTGAATGGGCCGTGTCTCTCGAGGCACATATGACCGGCCCTTTGGGTGTCTTGGTGATACAAACATATGATAATATTTTAGAAGATTTTAAGGGAATATATTATAGGGGGTATATTGAAAAAAAAAAAAAAAGTTCAACAAAAGTAAGTAAGAAAAGAAAGTATTTCATTGTAACTCATTTAAAATATAAGATTTTAGAAAGGATAAAACAAAAAAGCAAAAGAAGGTGGTTGCATGTGTGTCTTAATTGAATATGTGAAAGAATGAATTGTTGAAAGAGCGAAACTCTTTCTTATAAATGGAAAAAAGAGTTTAAGCTAGCAAGTTAGAGATAAAATGACTTCAGGGTTGATACAAGAAGTTCTGAGAGAGAAAGCGACTTAGGTGTTGAGAAAATACTATTCTGGAGGGCTCCAAGAAAAAAACCCTTAAGTAAGGCAAGTATTTGTAAAGTTTGCATTTGAATATGTGTGTGTGTGTGTAGCCCTTTTCCTAACATATTTAAATAGGAGCACATAAGAGAAGTTATTTAAGTAGGACCACGTTTCACGTAAAATTTATGTTTTGATCTATATGTATTTATAAGGAGAGGATAATAAATTAGTTGAGGACAAAGCAAATAGAAATTAATTAGGAGATACATATGAAAAGGAAAAAGAATACGTAAGTTGGAGTATATTTAAAAAAAACATTTAACAATACAAGAGTGTAGGGAAAGTGAGAGAGGGGGGGAGAGAGGTTCAAGTAGGGGCGTATTTGGAGAAAGTTTTTGATAATATAGGAGTTTAGAAGAACAAGAGAAAGACTTTTAAATAGGAATATAGTTGGGAAGTTCTAAAATTGGAGCAAGGTATGTAAACAAGAATAGATTTGCTTCATTGTGGTAAGTAGCAAAAGGAAGGATTCATATAGGCTGCTTGAACAAAATAAATATTTGTGTGTGTGTGTGTGTAGGGGATCTCCCACTTTTACTTTAGTGTGTGTGTATATATATAATAGAATATACATAGATGGATAATGTAATGATCAACTTGTGTTTTTGTTGGATTCAGATATGACAAGCATATGGAATTTGCCAGACAACTTGCTAGAGGAAATCGTGTCATTTTTACACGTGGAATCTCTAATACGCATGAAAGTTGTTTCGAAATCTTGGTATCAACTGGTAAGTAGTATCATTAAAAGCAAACCTTTTGTGGCCAAGCATCTCAAGAATTCCAATGGCCGATCACACCCACCATTGTTACTTCGGAGCACCATCATGTTTAAAGGGTGTCGTGGTCGCCCAAAAGAGGAAGATTTGCTTCTAAAAATTGTCTGCAATGACGACCATTTGGAAACAGTGTTTGAA
>CAMOHE010044978.1:0-13141 GCA_946598075.1 Artocarpus hirsutus
AAGGTATCTAGTGACAAAAAGGACTTTAATACTTATTGTGGATTAGGTTATGTCTGATTATTGACATTCGCATAACTTGGGTAATCATAATGTCTTGCTAGAGGCCACTTATGATTTGTGGGCCAGAAACAGAATTTCAAGCCCACTACCAACGTTATGTGAACCTACAGGGTCGCACACTTAGAATAGACCAAGAACGAATTTTGGGTTAACTGTGTCTAGGTTCGATGAACCTGATAATGTCCAGATTCGATGTACTAGATATGTCTAGGTTCATTGAATCTGACATTATCTAAATTATCTGAATCATATTTGAATTACTGACATTATCTAGATTTTCTGAATCAGATTTGAATTACAGACATTATCTAGATTATCTGAGTCATATTCGAATTACAGTTTACCCTGTTTACAATCTGACTCTATCTCGAAGTCAACAGATATATATATATCTGCTTCAGGGTTTTTTAGCCGAATTAAGAAAAAGAAGGTGTTTTGTCATTCTAAAAGGGCAAAAAACATTAAAACCCTAATAATTAGAGAGAGTCTTTTAACGCAAAGGAGAGGGTGCTAGCACACCAATTCGTTTTTGAGAGAGTCTGTTCGTGTGGATACCTGCAGAGAACGTTGCTCTAAGTAACAACGTTTGAATCTGATTCCGATTACTAAAAGCTCGAGTTAGGGTGTCACCGGAGTGAACCCGCTCTCTCCCTTCCAGAATCTTGCCTTTTTGTCATCTTGGTAAGATTCTATGACTTTCTTATCAATCTAATCGAATTGCATGGATCTTGTGAGGGTTTTGTGGGAAATAATTTTTATTTTTCACTGTGTATTTGAATCACAAAATCCAACAAAACCCAACACTATGAAAGTTGTAGAAAAGAAAGTCAAGCTTCAAGTATGGTGTATTTTCACTATTATAAATGAGATTGGTTATTTCACGAATGAGGGGATGTACTAATAGATTTATTAGAGCGCATGATGTTTTGCTTATCATGAAGTTAAATTTGAATATTTTGGAATCATTTGTATGTTTTAGAGTAAAGAGTTCCTAGAGTACAATTCTCTTTTGACATGTGATTAAAGACAAGTTTACATACATGAAATGTGAGATATAAAGAAAAGAGAGAGAATTAATGTTGCACTTAGATTTATACTTCTATGAAGGATTATAGACAGGGAGGCTAGAAGAGAATTCAGACATTGCATGTGATATTTTAAGTTGGAAGTATGATGACTTTAATTTGGCATTATTTTTGAAGGCATTTTTATGCAAAAAGAAAGAATGTTAAAAAAAGGATTAAAAATTTCTCGACATATTTATTACTATACATATTCCAAAGATGAAACCCTTAGAAGGAGGGAAGGATATAAAACCTTGATTTTTTTTTTTACACAATGTTTTTCATGCTCTTATGCTAAGGAAGAACACATTAGTTCATGTTCTTTTGCCAAAAAAAAAAAGAATTAGAAGTTTGAGAAAATATAATTTACAGGAATAAGTGAACTATGTCTTTGCTTGAAAAGGAAGATATTAGGGGAAGGAAAAAGGCATTTCCCTAGTCAAAGAGTCATTGGGAAATCAAAAGATTAAAGAAGATATATGTAAAAGAGATAACAAATTAGGACCAAGACTTTAAGGAATAAAGAAATGTCTTTGGTCAAAGTGGTATAGCGAAATCACCAGGTAGAAGAGATTACAATGCGAGGATGATATGAGGGCCGAGTATCCGTAGTTGCTTTGAGTTTTGAGGACGAAACTCTTATAAGGTAGGGAGAGTTGTAACGCCTGCCATCTTGTTTTATGGACACTTTTTTTAGTTTAACATTATAATGTGATATCTTAAGTGCTATTACTATTTATGTTAAGTAAACTAACTTTTTGTTACTAATGTTATAGGTGACGTCTTCGAGGGATCGTTGTGCTCAGGATGTTCATATCAAAAATAAAAATAAGCATAAAGTATTTATATTTTCAAGAGTGTCAACTTACTCTAAATTTATACTTTGTGATGCTCTAAAGTTATGTATGCCATAGAGTTATATTCTCGACGATGACATGAATTTTGTTGCATATTTTCTTGTTCTTATAATATTAATGCTATCATGATAATTACATATGTAGCATTTTTTTAATTATGGCGTTAAAAAATCAGATAATATAAAGTGCCTAAGAAAATAATGTGTAATTTAATTTTTTTTGGGGGTTATGGGAGCCAACATTATTGTTGGATATAAGAATTATATTATTATAATATAATATAATTATATTTTATTATATATATTACGTACCATTTGTATAAGAAATGAAAAAAGGTGCAAGTGCTATGGAAAAAAGAAAAATAGGAAAGAAAAATAAAAAAAAAGAAAAAAACTTTATTAGATTAGGATTACACTCATAAAAAAAAAAAAAAAAGAAACCTACTTAAATTAGGATGCACTTATTAAAAAAGGGGAAAACCTAATTAGATTAGGATTACACTCATTTAAAAAAAAAGAAGAGGAAATCAAATTAGACTAGGACTATGGTTACTTATGCCTATAAATATGTGGCTTCAAGTATACATATTATTCCTATCCTTTTTTCTTGCCTCTATTTTTTATCTTATTCCTTCATGCTTTTGTACTCTCTTTTATTCATTAAACCTCACATGCCATTATTTTGCAATTTCATTTTCTTCAGGATTTTCTCTCTCAAAGAATTCGTTACTCTTATTTTCTTTTAAGCCAAAGCAGAAGGGATTCTTTTTGGAGATTTTGTGTGTAAGTCTTCGAATTTGTTGAGGAAAACATAAGAATTTAAGGTATAGTGTAAAGGTTTTCATGTTTTGAATTTTTATGATTCATATATAATGTTTTGTGACAAACTCTGTTAGAAAATTATTCTTTTATGTTATGAATGTGTATGCATGTATGATTGTATGGAAAATAAATTATGTTGTTTATTACTTTGATTACAACAATGTTATTTTATGGTTGAAAGTATTTATGTTCATATGATATCATGAAATCTTATGAAAATATGATTTTGTTATTGGAGTGTGATAAGACAATTTTAGGGTTTTCGGTTTGTCGATAAGATGGCTAGTAATGTTATAAAATCAAATGATTTTATTTTACTACAATTTTTGGATATGATGTGTATATATATGTTATGAATATCTAGGATTTTTATAATAAATTTTCATTCAAAATAATTTTAGGGTTTTGAGCTTTCAATCAAACATTGCTCATGAAATTTAATTTGCTGGCAAATTTGTATTTATGTCTTGTAGAGTCTGTTTTATAGGACAAAAAAACATCTTTTGATTATAAAAAAATATGATCATTGTTGATATGTTAACTTAATGTTTGTATATTTTTAGCTTAATATCCTTATTATGTTTTAAGATAAAATTCGTTGATTCTCAAGTACTTAGTTGCCATAAATGTCTGCCAAATATGCTCTATGTAATTCATGAGATAATAAATCATATTTTTAAATGTGTTTTGCATGATTTATTATTTTTCTAACTTATATTTATATGTTAAGTATTTCACATAAAAATTTCAGAAGTATATCATACATGTTTGATTTTACAAAAATGTTTGAATGAAACATATTTGCTATTCAACATGTCCAATATTAGTATTAACTCTGACTTTGAATGTGTGTTTTAAATTACTCTGAATTTTGAATATGTTATTAGTTTATGTGTCTATTATACATGGTAATTTTTAAAAATTATGTTATGACATAAATAATTTGATATATAATTTTTAATTAGGATTATTCACAACCCCGACTTTGTTGACAAATTTTTTAATATTGATTATATGATTTATTTTAATTATCAAATGAAATTTTTATGGCTAAAGAAAAATGTTAGCAATAAATATATGTGTTAAATTTATTTCTACAAATTTTCATGCTCTAATTATATGTGACTTGAAAGATCTTAAAGGTCTGTCGGTTTTTATGATTGGCAGATTTACATGAATGTTTTGAAAATTAGAAAAAAGCTATTTTGGATTAATATTTTCAAGAGAAGAAAATTTGAATGATGTTTATATATGTTAGCTATGTCATGGAATAATTCTTACACTTTATTCATGCTCATAAGTTGAAATTAATTTCTTTAAGTGATTAAAGGTCAAGTTCTCTGTCTTTATGTTTCTTGACTCTAAGTGTATATTTGTGACTCAAAGATGCTTAGTTTCGTTAATAATGATATATGATGATGCAATATGATATTAAATGATTATGAACATAAATATGAATTTTATGTATTATATGAATGATTGACATAAACACTCCAAAAAGGCGAGCATACAGAGAATCATTGCAAAGTCACCCGTGTTAAGATTTATTATGCAAACAAGTTAAGTAAGTATATTCTCACTTGCAACATGATAAAAGTTTACGAAAAAGTTTTGAAAATATGTTTTATGATAATTTTTAAGTTTGTTTTTACATATTGCCTTATCGTAAAAACTCTTGTTACAACAAGAGGGTTTAACTGATGTTTTAATGACACGGTATGTTAAAAGTATATCCATATATGTATTACTTAATTAAGTGTTGCACGCCCTATGTTTATGTTTATGATGTCCTAAAGGTTTGGACTTGTCAAGTTTGGTTTGGGACTAGCTACTCCACTCCTCTCATAATGGCACCTATGTTTTTATCATGCAATGCTTGGGCCCTTAAAGAAAAAATGAATAATGTTTTAATATGGAAGTTTAAATGAAAAGATATGTTCTAGGTAAACTTGTGCCTCATGTGCTACTATAATTATGATTACAATGTTATATAATGATTTTTATAGTATGTTTTATGTTGTGAGATAGGAATGTGTACTTATTAAGCTTATGCTCATTTAGTTTATATCATGTTGCAAATAAGGATAAGATACAGGTACACTAGAATGGAGGATAAGGACGGGCATGTGTGTAAGGAGTGTTGGATTAGAAACCAAGTCATGTCATGAAAGGAATTTAAACTCATACAAAAATTTGATATATTATGTTCTATATTTTTATTTGTTTGAGACTCAGCTCTGTTTGTGATATGTTTTTTTGGACTTATGTTTTGTTGAATACAAAATTGTGTTATTAGATTTTGGTTTCTTAGTTTTACCTATTCGAAAAAATATATATGCATGTATTCCTAGGATATTTCTCTGAGTGTTTTTGGTTGTTTTGAACTTTTCATCGATAATTATTAAGTTAAACGGTAAAAGCAACGTTCCTGTGACGCCCATAAGAGAGTGTGACAAAAATAATTATGCATAATTTTCTTGGTCAAATCCAACCATCACACACAATAAGTTAAACATGATTTTTTTAAAGGAATCAAAACATGTGATTCTTCAAAGCAAAAAAATTAGGAGACAAAAATCTCTTTTATGTACAAGAACTTATGGGTACAATAAATAGGATGAAATACATTAAAGGATGATATCTTTTTTTTTTTTTTGAATATTTACAAATTACTTTTCGATTAATCTTTGTATGAAATACAAAGCAACCCCACTAAACTTAATATTTTTATTGATATATAATTTTTTTCATATTTATTGCAATTTTCCTGAACTTACGTACGATACAGAACCAAAATTTTGGAAATTGACAAATTTTTGTCCATGATATGAGCTCCTGACTATAGATTCCTAATATATCACACATTTATATTTTAGCTTTGAGACTCATTTGAACTTTTAACTATGGCAAATCTTCTCTAAATTTAATATTATAAAGTGTCCTCAATCAACAATGATCTTAAAATTTGAGGAAAACACCTTCATGTGCATGACATGATGTACTCAAATCGTCATTTGAATTTTACTCTCCTTCAAACGACCACATCACATGTATGAGCTTTGTCTGAATTTTAATAGCCACCATCTGTTAAGGTGCACTCCGAGCATTTTGTAAAATTTAGGAATAGTTACTAAACTTGAAAGTTCACAAGGTAACTTACAAATTTTCTTGAAGTGAGAGGTAGATGTTCCAAATTGTCTAATAGATGTGTTTGAATGACTGATGTCATTTCCAATCTTTTCTTTAGGTTGCTGGTTGGAAACAAGTGCATGGCGATATTTTATCATACGTACTATTAGAGGAGTATCTCATGAAGATCCTTTTTTACAGCCAGAGAGATTGCTTGTTTTTTTTTTTTTTTTTTTTAATGCGTTTTTAGTGGGAAAACCACTGCCAGAAGCTTTCCAAATAACAGAAAGGCTTCTTCCCTAAACTTTAAAAAACAGAGAAAAGACAGACCATCTTGAACTGTGGAAATCGTATCATTACAATTCATAATTGCAGTTTATAATAATTTATTTCCGTATCTTCACCCGCTTGGCAATGCAATAATTAAAATTTATGCAAACAAAGCTCTACCTCTTTCTTATTAGTGAAAGTGAATAATTCTATGATGTTTACTAATTCCAACCCTTTCATTGAGCATGGCTAGAATTTTAAAAATTGAGGATTATTATCAAGTTTATATCTTCTCAACCTTATCCCATTCCCTTATTATAATTTTATGTTGGGATAAATGCTTTTAAAGCATGTGATGTTTTGTAAAAAATATATTTATAAATAAATCAAGTGAATTTTTCATTATATTTTGTTTGCATGTATTTTTGAATACTTTATGAATATCATTAAAATTCTAACCTTAAATATTGTATATAAATGTTATATGTGTTAGACATGTATGCCCAAAGGAGTAAAAATATAATATGTTTTTTGAGACATTTTTATAAATAAAGAATTCATTTTTATCAAATTATCGTCCTTTTTACATTCATGTTTGTTGCATGTATGTTAAGCAAACAATAGTCTAAGATTATCAGTCAAAATCTTTAAGAATTGGGCAAATGATGGACAGATTATGCGAAAGACACGATTCTTAAGATGATGGTCTAAATCAGAAGATCCGCAATCAACGGAATAAAGTTAGGCGCTTTATTCATGTAAAGATTGTTATGTTGTCTATATCTCTATTGGGAGATGGTTTGTCTTGGCCATCGAAGATGGACTCCGTGAATAGAAACATTGGCATATTGTCATAGGTGACGATGTGTTGGATCAGGACATAAAGTGAATTGATTTGGATTAATATTTCTTTCTTGGCAAATCGATTCACTTTAGACAATCATTTGTATTGTATCTTAATCCTGAGATGAATAGTGGGCCCATTGTCTTGACTTGTGTCTTTTGATGTACCAAAGGATGGTACCCATATTTTAATAGTGGCAAGCATGCCGGTATGTTGGAGGCATGACTCTTGATAGCATAGACCTATTATTCATAGATATGGAATCCATAGCTCCCCTTTAGGAGTAGTAATATCCTCTTATATGCATTATCCTGTAATTAGAAAACTAGAGCACTCAATCATTTGGATACATAGGTGTAATCGAATGGTATACTGTCTTTGGATGGTAAGTTTTCTAATGGTAAGATAATGGAAGCTAAGATAAAAATAATCAAGAAGGCAAGACAGAACTTGCTCTTAAGTCGATTATGGATAACCTTATGGGGATACGATACACTGTGATATGTCATGGAGACTTATCTATACGGGCTCTGTAATTCTATATAGTTCGAAAGTGCAGCTCTGAGCTTTTAGTGGAGTAGCATTGGAGTTGATAATTATGTAATGTATATCTGGGATATTGGGTTTCATAATTATCAAGAGCTTGAACTATATAGGTCTATCAGGTCCCCTTTGCTAGCTCACAAAATCTTGTAACGATACGGCGTGCTTTTCTAATAATTGGTCACTTATGTTAGATTTATTAGATTAGTTGAAATTCAGAAGAATCAAATAATTCATATCTATTTATTGGTTGAATTAATTTTGTGACAAAATTAATTCAAGATAAACTTGTTGAATTATTGGGATCGGATAATTCTTGCCTGTTTATCAGTTGATTTAATTTTGAATAAATTAAATCAAGATAAACTTGTAGAATTATTAGAAATTCATTTATTTTCCTAGAGATTATCTAGATAAAGTTGTTTTAATCAGATAATTTTTCTATTGGGTTATTTGAATTAAAACTGAGACTTTATCCTATAGAACTTAGGTGGAAAATAAAAGATTCGCTGAGATTTTTTTATCGATAGTTCAGCATGCCGATCTTCAAGTTTGGCCTGCCGATGGGGCAAGTTTGGCCTGCCTATTAGACAGATCGGCCTGTTTATGCGTGAAAAAAAATCACACGTTTTCACGCGGATTTCATCAAATATTGATCTGAATTTGATTCTGATTCAAATTTTTGAGACCTTATCTGATAAGGACTAACCCTAGACCCAACCTCTATAAATAAAAAGTGAGTCTCATAACTTATTTAAGATCAATTGAGAGATTAAGAGTGATACTCTATTTGTGAGAATCTAAAACTCCCTAAAAGCTCTTGTTTACAAATCACGAACACTAGCTTTGGGTTCTCTCAATTGGTTGGAAGGAGAGTCACCTGGTGGAAGAGTTGTACGTGTGAGCCCACACTCACTTCGATCGTGGATAGAGAATAGCAAAGAAAGCTAGTTGATTGAGGTCATTCTGGAACATTATTTCTCTACACAAATTGAGGAAGCTTTTTGGCATGCACAAGGTTAGTAAGATCTGATTAATTTATGCACATAGCATGTCAAACTTATGTTTTAGAAAATACTCTGATATCAAAATTTTAAAATTCTGCTGCGTACTATTTTTCTAACAATTGGTATCAGAGCCATGGTTTTCACGAAAATCTGCGAGTTTGTGATCATGCTATATGTATAAATTATGTGATCTTGATCTCTCTTGTGCTTGAATTTAATTTTATAGAGAGTTGGCACTCTAGGTTTCTATATATTTTATATACTGTCATGGATTAAATTTTATGGGTGTTACACTCCTACTATAAGTCACTACTATTATTATTGTTGTTGTTGTTGTTGTTGTTGTGGTTATGGTTGTGGTTGTTATCATTTTCATTGGTGGATAGTATGAAAATGGAGATTTTCTTGGTTGGTAAGAAGGTTTTGTCTATGGTTTTAAAGCATTTTTCTTTTTTGGAGAATATAATTGTTCATATATGGATAGTATAAAATGGTGATTTTCGTTCTCCTTGAGAAGGATTTGTTTAAGTTTTTGTAGCTTATGTATTTCTATTCTTGAAGACAGTATCTTTTAGTCTATGGATAGTATAAAAATGATGAATTTCTTGGGTTTTTTTTATAACTATTTGTTTGTTTTTTGAGCAGCATATGTTGTGCTTCGATATAAAAAAAATGATGCTATTTTTTTTGTCTGTGAATATGATGTTATTATGTATATTGTTAGTCACTGTTAGAATTGGTAGTCTAGAATAATTTTTTTTAATGTTGTGCTTGTTTGTTTGTGAATTATGTTATGTGTTGGGTTTTTTTCATTATATATATTTATTTATTATATAAGGGATTGAATTGTGCTTGTCTATTTGTTTGACTTTGTGTTCTAAAGTTGTGTTATATTTTTTCTTTTATGTTTTTGTTAATTTTATTTGCGTTGCAGAATTTTTTGCGACATGTTTTTTTTATTTTGTTTGAGTTTTTAATTTTTGTATTTTTTTTGGGTTTGTTTATTTTTGGAAAAATATTACTTGGTGGATAGCTCCAGGTGTTATCGATGTTTACACTTTGAAAGTACATCATTTGGGTGAATTATTTGACGATTATGGTATTATGAGCTATGCAGGTGTGGTGAAGTGACTTACATTAATGGGATGGTTGGCAGTTTTTTAGCCTATACAGATATGAAATATATTGCCATACTTTTGGGATATGAAATGAAAACAGATTTACTATAAGAGCTCTGGAATCCATGACTTTGTTCTTATTGAAAGCTATCAAAAATTATTGAAGTATTGGATCACCATGGTGAGTGTAAGTTAATCAATTTATATTTGTGTTACACCTATTTGGAAATAAATATGGATCCCTAATGCTGATCAGTTCATGCTTCGTGATGGCGATGAAGTACAATTCAACACTTATCCTACTACAATGCACCCTAAAAATCAAGCTGAGCCTATCCTTGAACTTTAGTTCAACCCAACTATAGAAGAGGTAGTTGTTGAGACTGAGCTTGTAGTTCATGTGCAAGTTGAGGATGACACAGTTTAGATAATTCTAAGTTTGAAAAGTCAAATCAATAGGAGTCTTATCTGCCAAAGGATTATGTTGATCTTACAAGGAATAGGAGGGAGATATTCATATAGAGCAAGATATCGATCGTTTGTGAGAGTGTGATGGTTATGATACTAATGTCTATGACACTTCATATGAAGATGAAGAGGGTGAATTGACTAGGAAAGTAAGGAGGCAAAGAACTTTGGAGTAGTATCGACAATATTTAAATTACAACCATAGTCCAAAATAGAAAGAGAAGTTAAAATAATACATGCCTTGTTTTATTTGTTCAACAACCTACCCAGGTCTTCTATTAGTTGCAAATCCAGTCTACGGACCTTTCGTCAACCTTAAACTGTACTCCACCTAGGGGAAAGATTTTAAAAACAAATAAAACATGAGCAGAAGGCTCAGTAGGACAATATTTTAAAAACAGGTAAATAATTTAAATACAAATTTACCTTTGAAAGAAATAATTAGAAAACAAAGTTAAATAAATAAGTTCTTTCAAATAAGTCTCATTAAAACAGTTCGTCCAGAAAGTATCTTTTATCTTTCTTGGGCAAACCGTATATACATTACCACTGTAGTGGCCCAGTTGGGTTTCGGGTCCTGTCCTCAAGGTCGCGTGCTACATGACCCGATCTCTGATATGGCATCATGCCCGTTTATATATTTCTATTAATTCTTAAAAATCTCTTTTTACTGAGTATTTTTATTTACATTCATTATGAGGTTTATTATAAAAATCACCTCAATCTACAGTTTATGAAAAACACTCGATGAAAATACTTTTCAATCAATCATTGAAAACATTTTGGAAGAAATCATTTTTAAGGCCAAAATCATTTGAAAACTTGGCTACCAAGGAAAGGGGCAGAAATCCTACCTCAATATTCACGTCAGTGTCCCACCCTGTAGTCTCAGTCCGTTAAAAGTTAGCTTCGTAGAACCACAAACAATCTTAAATAAGAGCTAGGTTTATCAGTATTTATTTTAAGATATCCTACGTTACTAAACTATCTCATAATGTCCTAGTATGCCATTTAAGTCTATAAAGTCATACTGAAAATTTAAAACCCCTATCGGGGTTCAAAACAGTGAAAACAGGTGAAAAAGGACAAATTTTCACTATGTCCAGTTAGCCTGCGGATCTCCCTAGCTCAGCCTACCGAACTCATGAATCCAGCTTGTCGAACATGATGTTCGGCCTGCCGAACTGAAAAAATTCTAGAATTTTTCAAGTATGGGTTTCGGCCTTCCCGAGCCCAAATCCCCATTTTCAACCTGTTTTCTCAAATCCCAGGCATACATAATGATCATAATAGATAGAAAAACATAATAGATTACTAGTGATGTAAGAACAGGCCAGCCCAGCCTGGCCTGGCCCGTTCTCTTTAGGCCCACACGGGTCGCGGGCAGGGCCGGCCCGGCCCATGAATTTTGTGGGCTGAGCCGGGCTGGCCAATATTAAAATTATCTTGGCCCAGCCCAGCCCATGGGCCAATTTTACATGGGTCGTGCCGGGCCGGGCCAGGCCGGGCCGTGCCGTGGGCCTTAAATGGGCCGGCCCATCTTGGCCCATCATGGGTTTAAATGGGCCAACCCATGTAAACGTGTAATTTTTATTTTTGAATTTTTAAACTTGTTAAAAAATATAAAATTTAGAATAGTTAAGAGAAATATAAAAAGAGATATTTTATTTACGATTGCCTCATTAAAAACCTTTCTAAGGAAAACCCAGTGGGACAAAACCTTGGTAAGGAAAAAAGAGTACAATCAGGATAATTATACATAAGATGTTTACAAAATTACTAAAAACAAAAAAAAACAAAAAACAAAAAAAGCATAAAAAATATTGTTCAAAATTAATTACAACGTATTACTCCCCATGGGAGTGCAAGAAATGTCCAAATTTTCAAAGTCATCAACCCAATCATCTTGAACTTCTTGGCTTTTTCTGCGAGTATCCTCCCAATCTTTGACGCACATTACTGCTTCCAAAATATCGTCATTTATACGTGCACGCTGTTCATCAAGTACTCTACCATTGCAACTAAATACTTGTTCACTTGCAACTATGGACACTGGTATGGTTAGTATATCACGAGCCGTTTTAGAGAGCATAGGAAAAGTTTTTGACTGTGATCTCCAAAATGACAAAAGATCAAACTTATTGAAATCATGACCACCACCTTGCTCATTGAAAATGAATGCCACAAAATTTGTTTCCAGATAGTTTTCCAATTCACTGTGTGTTAAAGATGTGGATGATGCATCGAAACCAAATCCAGTGTAGCTAATCATACTTGCCCATGAAGAACCATGTGGTACAGATGTAGTATTTGCTAAAGGTGCAGGGGATACAGTTTAAAAGTGCCGGACGGGTATTCGTCGAACTTCAAAAAGTTGGTGTCGGTGAAGGATTTGAAACTTATTGGCATGAAAACACACGATTGTCATGTGTTGATGCAGCAATTACTACCACTTGCTTTGCGGGGAATTCTAACAAAGGATGTGAGATTTGCAATTTCTAAGTTGTGCTTGTTCTTCAATTCAATATGCACGAAGGTCATTGATCCACTTGTGCTAGATTCACTGCAATCGGAGTTAGTGCAAACCTTATGCATGCTTGAAAAGTATTTCCCACTGGCATTTTTTGACATCATGATTCATTTAACGGTGCACTTAGTACGTGAAGTTAAGTTATGCGGACCGGTGTATTTTAGATGGATGTACCTATTTGAAAGATATATGAAAGTTTTGAAGGGCTATGTGAAGAATCAAAATAGGCTAGAGGGATGTATTGTAGAAAGTTACATAGCTGAGGAATCAGTTGAATTTTGCTTCGAGTACCTATCTAATGCGGACACAATTGGGGTGCCAAAGACTATAAACATTGACGCTAGGGGACTATCTATCGGCAATCCTTCTTCAGTAAGTCGAGAGGAGTGGGAGCAAGCTTGTCTTTATGTCTTGCACAATACTAATGTAG
>CAMOHE010044979.1:5954-76043 GCA_946598075.1 Artocarpus hirsutus
TTGTGGTGTAACGGTTAAGGGACGTCAATCTAAGCTTCCCCATGGTCCCAACACAGGTTTGATTATTCCGTCTCACTTGAGTCTGATTACCACGAGTGTACTAGGGAGCTTAGATTAGATGTTGGACATTGTGTTGTGATTACCAAGGGCCTTGCAGATTTCGTATGTAGAAACTTGATGGACCCCTTCCACACTTTGGTGGTTCCTAAGACTGCCAATAGTTTGCTAAAGGGGCATAGGGGCATGAGATACACTACTTGATTTCTTTTTTTATTTAGCAAAAATAAAATAAATTACAAGAGATCTGTGACAACCATAATTCCCTTGAGGCGAAAAGGGCCAAAAAATAATAGGTTGTGCAGTCTTATATCACTTGCAAATAGTCATAGGTCAAGACATCATGTCCTATTGGCATGAAGCCTTTTGGAGTAAAAGCTCAAGAGCAAAACCATACAGGCTTAAGCCCAAACAGACAATATAATGCTAAGTTGAGATGTGGGTCGTTACAAATGGGATTAAACAAGAAACACAATTAAGAAAAAGCTCAGTATGTTTGTTATTTGCGCACCTATACTATTGCATTTCTCACACCATATTAACATATATGGACCAAAAGTCCAAGAGTATCCTAATCAATCCTCCAAACATACCACAACTTCATCTACTATATAAGTGGTGGATATGCATGTAGAACAAGCTAGGACAAATACATACATCCACATATACAAATACAAATATATATATTATATGTATATATAAGCGTGTATAATTAACGTGGTCCTGATCCCTTATGTGCAAGGCACGGTCACGAGTCGCAGCAAACACATCAACCAACTCACTCACTTATCGTCCACCCACGTCAATTTTAATCCTCGTAACCAATATCAGAGGTTAGAATTGACTTCCAAAAAGCTTATTCTGTGTACGAATATTTGAAGGGGTCGATAAATTCACAAGCTCAAGTACTTGGTCGTCTTTATCTCTAAACCGTGTTGAATGTTGGAAAGGAAATGAATATGATGGCACGCACAAGCCCATGTGAACTTCCTGTCCCTATTCATATGAGGTCTTTTTGTATGGAACTATTCCAATAAGTAATTCATTTGGTTTGAGTGACAAGTAAAACTTGTCCAAATCAACATCAGCTAACATAAGCGAGCTTGTGATGTCTCTCAAGTGTTAAAAGATCAAAGGCACACATAGAAATATGAAAATACTCATATTTTTAATGTATTTAGAATCAACGTATAATGCCGTGGCCTTGATTTTTGGAGTTGCAGCGTTAAGATGTTGAAAGAAATATTTTCAGGGGTGCAGGGCAAGGAGCACCTTGGTGCTGTGCCGAGGCTGTACTAGCGCCCACGTGAATTGCACTATTTTGTGAAGTTGTGTCATTTTAGTTGTTTCGAAACTAATGTGTTTATTGGTTGTATGATTTTATACAAACCTAAATATTATTACCAGCGGACATATCCGTTGCAATAATTGTGATATTACATAAAGATATATCTTCACATAAAAATATACCTTTATGTGTGAAAGCTTACATGAGTCTAAATTATTGTATCGGTTCATGATTATGACACTCTTATCTTTTATTAAATCTTCAAAATATAGGTTTTATATCTTATTTTAAAACACAATAACTAGCTCCGAATATTGTAGCTAGACGCTGTATAAAGTTTTCTATATTTTGGGAGTAATTTATGGTCAAAACTCGTTAATAAACTTAAAAGTAAAGGCAAATAAAACAAGTTGCCTCAAACCCATTTATATTTCCGATTTTTTAACCTCTATTTGTTGTTCTGTCCAAATCTCCGGCAGGTACTTGGCAACAATTATCGCTGAAGACAATATTGAGACATTTGTACCACAAATCACTTAAAAGTAACGCTGGCAAAATATATGAGATCAAATATGTACATCTAAAAGGTAATATGACAGTGCTGTCATATTAAGGTACATTTACAATCGTCTATCTATCACACAATCACATGTGATGGTTTAATTCTGTGCTGCTGATGTATATGCTGTAAGTTTCAGCTTGATATAAAAGGCTACATTGTTCCTTGTTACCATTCCGAATACCTCTGCTACCTACTTACGTTGCCCTTCGTGGGGACCATGCGAGCTAAAGATTTTCTTGACTACCTAAAGATAAAGATCTTTGTGGTGCAGCGTAATTCATTCCCTTCAATATATATATATATATATATATATATATATATATATATATATCCTTTTTCATCAATTCATGAAAACAAATTCTAGAGGAATACCCCTCTAACAACATTAATGCACAAAAACAATGTATTCCTTAATATAAAATTTTTGCCCTCACTTCTCTCTTTTTATATTAACTTACGACGGATGTGATTATGAACGTCTCTAAGCATTTTTTTTTTCTCCTCCCTTTTTATATTAATTTAAAAGGGACACATTTACAGGGGTGGATAGGGGGCCAAATTTTATAATTTTCTCTTAAAAAAATTCAAAGTACGAACTTTCTTGAACAGATAAAAGTTTTTTTTTTTTTTTTTTTGACAATTTCATTCCTTATTCAAACAAATTTCTAAAATTTTCCTTCAACTTTAAGGAATGTAGTAACATACAACAAGAACTTGCATAATTTTTTTCCCATATTTTTTGAAATTGTAACATAAGATATCTGTAACGCCGTGAAAT
This sequence comes from Artocarpus hirsutus, assembly GCA_946598075.1. Classification (NCBI taxonomy): domain Eukaryota; kingdom Viridiplantae; phylum Streptophyta; class Magnoliopsida; order Rosales; family Moraceae; genus Artocarpus; species Artocarpus hirsutus. Next base: position 8,640 of record CAMOHE010044979.1, read on the forward strand.
TAGTTAAATGTTATTAGTGTATAAAATAGTGGATTAGTGTACCATAATAAATGTTTTAAACTTAATTTGTTTATTTTGTTAAATTTCTAAATTAATGTTATTTTTTATTAATTTAATGATTTTTAATTACTCTTAATTATTTTTATTTGACATTGTGAATTTTGAAACAAAACAATTTATCAAATATTAACCACGTCCTTTTTCAAAACCGTGGGTGGTACATGGTTTTCTCTCTCGGTTTTGCTCACCTCTCCTCTTTATTTATTTCTCTCTTCTCTTCCTCTCCCTTACTCTCTCACGCTCACCTCTCTCTCTCATTCACTCGTCTCTCTCTTTCCCTCTCACCGTCTCTCCCTTCCTCTCCCTCTTTCTCTCAATTCTTGCTTCAAAAATCATGCCCAAGCTTCAGTATTCAAAGTATTCGAAGCTTGAGAATGCATTTGGTCCATCAAAAACACAATTTAAAGCTTTGATCTGAGGTTAGTTTCAAATTTTAAAACTTTTTCTAAATTTTTCAATTTTCTTTGTATTTTGAAATCTAAGCTCATTTAAGTTTAGAAAACCTTTAATTTAAGTTAGAGGAACTTGGAATAACTAGAATCTAAGCTTAGTTTGAAGAAAAATGGATTTAAACCAAGTGTTTTTATTTTTCTCTATTTTTCTCTTTTTTCAAAATTATTCAAAATTTTTGTGCAAATCTTGTTTAAATTAGTCTAAAAGTGTTTTATAACGTTTTTCTATCATCTATAGATGTTTCTTATGCTTGAGAACTAAGAAAAACATGTTGAAATAAGAATTTGGGTTCAAGAAGGCCGAAAACCTGTGCCTAAAATTTTCTAGAATTTTTCAATTCGGCAGGCTGGATTCATGAGTTCAGCAAGCCGAATTCATACGACCGGCCGGCCTAACTTGAAAAAGTTCGATCGACCAAACCTAGCTTGCTAGCAAACCGAGTTGCACAGTTCGGCAGGCCAAACTAGAGAGACCGGTTGGCCAATCGAGCATAGTAAAAATTTGTCGTTTTTCACTCGTTTTCATCGTTTTGAACCTCGATTTAGATTTTAATGATATAATATGATTTTATAAACTCAAATGGCACAGTAGGACACCCTGAGACTATTTAATGACATAGGACGTCTTAAGCTAGATACTGATAGACTCGGTTTATATATTTAAGGTTGTTCGAGGTTCCGCAGAGCTAACGTATAACAAGCCGTGACTGTGGTGTGGGATACTGGCACGAGTATCGAGGTAGGACTTCTACCCCTCTTCTTGGTAACCTAGTTTTTAAATGTTTTGGCCTCAAAAAGGGTTTTTATCAAAATGTTTTCAATGATCGATTGAAAAAAGAATTTTATCGACTTATTTTATAAATAGTAGATTGAGGTAATTTTCATAATAAACCTCATAATGAATGCAAATGAAAATAATTGGTAAATGAGATTCTAATGATTATAAAAATAGATATCTATATATATATATATGGGCATGATGCCATATCAGAGATCAGGTCGTGTAGTGTGCAACCTTGGAGGCAGGTCCCGAAACCCAACTGGGCCACTTTGATGGTGAATATTATGGTTTGCCCAAAAAAGATAAAAGGTATTTTTTAAACGAACTGTTTACAATAAAATTTATTTAGAATGAGTTTATTTATTTAACTTTTTTTCTAAGGTAAAATTTTATTTAAATTATGTATCTGTTTTAAAGCATAGTCCTACTGAGCCTTTCGCTCATCTTTTATTTGTTTTAAAATCTTTTCCCCCCTTTAGGTGGATTTTAGCTTAAGATCGAAGAAGAGTTCGTTGATCAGACCTGCGAGTAGTAAAAGAACCAAGTAGGTGATTTGGATATAAAATAATCAAGGCATGTATAACTTTAACCCTCACTTTTATTTTGGACTGTGGTTGTAATTTAATATTGTCGCTACTATATGTGTGTACAAATTGTAGGTCATAGGACCCAACACTTAATCTCTCTTTCTCTATTATTTTATTTCATCTTATTTTTATCTTATTTGTTTAATTACTATAAACATTCATCTAAAAAGGATTTTAAATTATCACTATTTCTTCATTAATTAAATTCTTTAACTTGTGTTTTAATTAAATTTCTGTCAATTTAACCTAATAAACCTACCACGTCACCTCTAGTACTCCGGGGCGTGACAATATCCCTTTTGCAAATTTTATTTATGGAAAACGTGCCACTTTTCTAACATTGAGATGTTGAAGTTAATTCTAACATGTCATGGACCGGCTTTTTTATATTATTTTGAACTTGGATGGGAATTTGAACTCTTTATCTTCTTGTGGAGTTAGATATAGATATACAGCTAGACTATATCTGACTAAACCTTGACAAGAAAAATGAATAAGGAAATCTAGGAAAAAAACACAGTTGTCTTCTTTTTTTTCATTTTTGTCATGGAAGAAACTTATTTATTTAGCAAAAATAAATAAATCACTGAACAACCTACCAAGCAGGAACAAAACAAGTGGATGCAACAAGGTCATTTGATTGGTACAAGAATGATAGCCAACCGCTTGTATTGATATCCAGGCCTCATTTGATTGCACTGTTCAATAATAGAGGAATAAAAAAACCCTTCAGCGTTTTCCCCCATTTGGTTAGCTAGTTTGTGTTAATTTAAACTTTTTTAATTTGAATAGAAAAATCCAAATTGTATATTTTAAATGGTAATCCAAACTAGCGTTTAGATATGTAGTTAAAATGTTAATTTGAATAGCATATTCAATCTCAATTTGTGTTTAGATAAGTATTGATAATTCTAGTTTGAAGCATGAAAAAATTATTTAATTAAAGAATAAACATAAAATATATAAAAAAAATTAATTAAAAAAAATATGAAATAATAGTGTTAAATAATAAATACAAATATAGGAGAATGAAATCATTGTTCAATATTGGTTTAAAATGTTAAACTAGAGCGATATTTGACTTCTAAGTTGGGTATTTCAGCCTAGTTTGAACTATCAGTTTAGTGCAAATTAAATGCTTTACTAAACGTCAATTTAAACTATGATGCCTGTTTAAACTGAGCCAAACTATACTAAACCAGTGAAACAAATACTTATTTTTTAAAGTAATTTGAGAATACACCCATAGCCGTATTTCATGAAGACAGAATGCAAGTAGGTTTTTTTTTTTTTTCTATATATCATGATTTGAATGTGTTGATTTGAGTTGTAAAATTAGATTATGTGATTTGAATTATCATCCAAATTGACGTTTGAATATGCAATTAAAGTATTAATTTAAAAAGGGAATAAAATATGTGTGTTTGGATCAATAGTCGAAATAGTTAATTGATTTACTAAACAAATCTAATATAACTTTAATGTCCATAACATATTTTAATAGGCAATATGGATCTTAATTTATTTCTCTCCTTCATTATGAATGCAGTGAAAGAAGAATCGTCTCAATCGGATATAAAACAAAGAAGTTATAATTTTTTTCTAAAGTGTTGGAGAGAAAATTGAAAAAAAAAAAAATCTTGGAGTAGCTTTCACTCTAGTAGCCGTTTTGACTCTATAGCTTTACTCGAATCCAAATTTTGAATCGAATCATGTACCAAACGGCCTGAAATTACTTACTCAAAGGGGACGTTTAATATGTAGCAATGAGTATGAATCATATTCTCAAGAAAATAATAGTAAGCAATATAATTCCTAAAAAATCAATATTATTACATTTGGTTGTGTACAGAGATCTTCTCTTAGATTCCTAAAAATAATATATTACTCTGTTTGGTTGCACATGGACATCTTGTATAATTGACAAAAATAAATTGTCGTGTTATCCTTAAAAAACATTTCCATTAGCATTTTTATATTTATAATGTCTATATTTATACTTTTAAAATGATAATTACAGTCATAATATTATTATTATCATTAGAACGAATTTAAAAACATGAACAAACCTCTTTAAGAAGAATTAACAACAACAATACTATTATTATTTGATAATCATATAATGTTATTATATTACTAATGTTGATATTATCATTTTTATTATCATCATCATTATTAATAATATTATTAAATTAGTATTTATATTAATATATTTAATATTAATATCCTGAAATAATATATTATTATTAACAGTAAATATATCAATATAGTAGATTAGTTTTAATATTAAATAATTATAAAGATATAAATATTAATAATATAACAATATTTATAAAATTTAATAATAAAATTACTATGAATATTAGTGTTATACTATTCGTATTAATATTATACTATTAAATTTTTATTATTATCATGAATATTATTATTATCATTATTATAAATTTATTATTATTTAATAATATTAATATTAAAATATTGTATATATAATATACAATATATTGATATGAATATAAATAATAAAAAAATATAATATTTATATATATACTATTTAGGTTAATATTAACATTAAATAAAAACACTGTTATAAAAATATTATATATATAGTTGTATTTCATTATTATTTATTATTATTACTATAATTTAATATCAATATTACTATAAATAATAATAGTATATTATTCATATTGATATTATATTGTTATATTATTATTATTTTTTTAATGTTATTGTTAACTTTATTATCAAGTTATTATTTTATATTAATATAACTTTAATGTTTGTATTATATAATAATATTATTTAACAATTATATATTAAGATTTAAATTTTGTATATCTAATATATTATATATTGTTATTATTGTTGTTGTTAATTTTATTGTTATCCTTATTATCAATTTATTATTTTATATTAATATAACTTTTATTTTTATATTGTATAATAATAATAATAATAATAATAATAATAATAATAATAGTATTATTATTCAACAATAATATATTAATTTCATTATTATTTTATATAAATAATAATAATAATAATATAATTCTTAATAATATATTATTATTTCATATCATTGTTATTAAATAATAATATTATCATAATAGTATAAGCAATTAATTTTAATATTAATACACGAATATTATGATTATATTATAAATATTTTTTAGTTTTCATGTTATATTATATTATTTCAATATCATCATTATCATCAAAGAAATTATAAGATTCTCATAGTTTTGAGATTCTTGAAAATATAAATATCATCTTATTGAGTGAGATTTCGATTACCTTCAAATGGGATAAAGTGAATCTCATAGGATTGAGTTTTCTAGAAATCCTAAAATTATAATTCTTGTACTAAATGTGAGAATATTGTAGATTATCATTCTCATCCTCACGATTATTACATACCAAACACCCCCAAAGAGTAAAGCTTTTAAGAGATACATAAGCTTAGGATATTATTTCATGGCGCAACTAGAACATCTTTACTGCAATGTCAAATTAGTGTGGCAAAGTTAAACTATTGTTTTTTTTTCCTAATTGATCATTGCAAAATTAACATTTTAAATAATTTTACAACTAAGTTTTTATAGGGTGTTTGGGAGCATTGTTAAAAACCAATTAGTTAAAAATATTACAGCATATATAAAAGCTTTATACTGTAGTATATTTTTGCTTGACGTTGTAGTGTGTGAGAGCTTGATACTATCACAACCAAAAGTTTTGGTTTGAAATGGGAAGACCAAACACACTATGATTGTTACAACATTCAAAACATTATGATTATGACAAAAGTTAACATAGAGCTTGGCATTGCATTGTAATTAAAGCATAGACAAAATTAACATTTCAATACAACATTGTCACTTTTTATGCCATACCTTAGTATTTGTATTAGGGATGATCTTAGACTAACATGAAAAAATTTTAGAGATATTTATGTTTTTATGCCTTATATTTTGAGGTTACTAAAAAAATTGTGCCCTACATTTGAACTGTAGTAATTTTATACTTTTATATTGTCTAAACATATACAACTTCTCAATTAATTATTTATTTCGACCTGTGAAATTTTCAGTGTACACATTCTTATTAATGACATATTACTATGTAATCAAACTGAATTATGATCTCCAGTTAAAGGTATTCTCGAAATTTCACAAGTTTGAATAGGCAGTTGGACAAGAAATAATACAGAGATCGTATAAATTGACAATCTTATATAAATGTTTAAAAATACAACAATCCAAAATGTAAGGTATACTTTTTAATAACTTCAAAATATGGAGTATAAAATGTAAATTTGGTTGTACCTAACTTTATTTTGGGACAAAGAGCCAAATAGAAAATTAAGGCTAAGATTTAGAAAATAATTTCGTTTGTTTCCAAAATGTGTAGTAAATAAAATATCATCAGAAACTAAAATTTATTTTATGAGAAATTAAGAACAAAACCTCAAAATATCCTTATTCTTTCTCCTCTCATCCTATCACCCTTCTCCCTTGTCGACATCAGTAGTGGCAAATGGTCGGGAAATATTGTATCAAACATGTAAATGGTGTTTTTCCATGTGAATACAAAATTTTACTAGCAATCTCGCTGGACTTAAGAAATATCGTATTAACATATAAATGTTGTATTTCCATGTAAATATAAAAATTTACCAGCTACATTGTCAACAGTGGGGCAATATTTTATTAACAAGCAAATTTGGTATTTATGTGTAAATACAAAAATTTACTAGTAACCTAATCAGACCCAAGAAATATCGTATTAACATGTAAATACTGTATTTTTATATAAATATAAAATTTAATGCAAACATTGCCCGACATCACCAGCACTTTTGACGTTGGCGACGGCCGATCAATATGATATTATGTGAATAATTTATTTTTATATAAATGCCAAAATTACAAGCAACATCACCATATCCAAAAAAAAACCACATTAATATGTAAATATCGTACTCTGATGCATACAAAATTTTAACGGCAACATCGCCAGACTTCATCGACAACGCCAATGGCTACCTAGAAATACCGTATTTCCCGATTAGTGTCATATTTTGCAGTAAAACAAAGCATAGTTTTTTTCTTCTTTTTTTTTTTCAACAACCGTAAAAAAATTCAAAAAATTTTGCAAAATGAAATAGAGCAAAACAGTTATTAAAAAAAAACAAAAAAACAAAAACAAAACACCGTGTTTTTTTCAACTAACATTTTTCCCCTCTCTCATGGTGCTCCTTGGTACTTGCAATTCTAGTGTGGTAGCGATGGCGACGGAGGAGACCATTGCAGATCGGATCTTCACTCAAGCTTCGACTGCTAATGGCAGGGGGCGATCCAACTCTGGGATTTGCCAGCAAGACATAATATCTAGCTTCATGGCTGCAGTGAATGTTGGATCTCCGTTCTTCATCCTCTATAAATCTCGTTAGATCGCCATCAGATCTTCACCACAAGTCATCGCCCAGGTCGGAGCTTCTCAGTCGCTACAAAATACAAGCTCGCAAAGTTAGCCAGGGCCTGGATTACAACCACCACAACTAGGCGTTTCGAGCTCTGACGCCTACGACTAGCCACGGCTTGGACTTTGTCACTACTATTTTAGATCTAGTCGCGCTCGCTGTCAAAGACGAAAAGTCCGTCGGTTGTTGGTTCCAGCATTCAGTGTGGGGCTGCACCGGCAAGAAGATCGTGGAACATGGAGGGAGAGGGGGTGGAGAAATGAAAAAGAAAAGAGAGCAAGATGGAAAAAATGAAAAAAGAAAAATTAGGTTGTATTTATAATGTATTTATCAATATCGATTCTAATTAAAACTTTTAGTTGCTATAATGTAAAGTATGTTATAGTATCAAAAAAAATAAACTATAATACATGGCTATAATATACTACAGTATTTTTAACCAAAATTAAATCAAATCATTAGTTTTAACTATTTTTTTTTAAATACCCTATTGATGTGGGACATTTTTGAGTTTTTGGTTATTTTAAAACAAAAAATTTGTACGTATGCTATCTTTTCAAAATGTTTGACAAAACGTACGACATAATTTACCATTAGCTTTTAAAAGAATAACATTTTGTTCAATTTCTCTCCTCTTTTTTTTTTTTTCCCCGGCCTCATACTCAAATAATAAAGAAAAGATGAATTAGAGCTGGACTTTTCTTGGGTCGCCCATCACGAGTTCATCTCCATTCGACGGATTTTTATGACACCATCGTTGCCAATTTCTTTTCTCTCCCCTTTGCACGTTTACAAATGAAATCGCAAAAATGGAGTTTCAAATTTACGCTGGACAGAAATATCAATTTAATTTCCTTTTAAATATAAATTTGTCCTAATACTCTTAAAAAAAGAATTTTACATCTTAGGTCCCTAAACTTTGTAACAATTGACAGTTAAGCCCCTATTTCGAAAATTTAGCCATTTAGGTTCTTAAATTCATAATTTGTTGGTATGTTAGTCTCTATTTTACAAATTTGGACATTAAAGTCCTCAAACCTAATTTGTTGCAACCGTTAGTCTCCACCTTCTTTTTGCAATTAAATAACATAAGAGATGTCAATGTTTTGAGGATTTTTTCCCTTAGATCTTGAGAACATATATATACACATAAAAATGTCCGTATATATTTTACAGAACCTAAAAGCTCCTTTTTTATTTTTTATTTTTGTCTAAAGTTAATGTTTAAATTGATTATAAACCCCAAAAAAAGAAATTCATAAACATTTATTCATTCCTTTCCAAAAAATATTTATATTTTATATTTACTGTAAATTGGTTCCAAATTACAAAACTAAAATAACTGTAAACCAAAATTAGTTGTTATATTAAGAGTTTGAAAACCAAAATATTAAAATTCTTGAAATAGGAACAATTAATAGTGCCAACAAATTAAAAGTTTAGGGACCTATGTGTCTAAATTCTTAAAATGATGACCCAAGTATTAAATGTTGCAAAATTTAAGGACCTACAATATAAAAATCAAGAAAAAAAAAAACAATGCGTGTGCCACACAGTTCTACTTTCAATTTAAAAAAAAAATAACGGAAGAAGGAATTATGTTACAAGTTTGAACTAGCAATGCAGGTGATACAAATAAAAGCTCTCTTTTTTATTTTTATCCAAAAATAATGTTTAAACGACCTATAATAAAATGATTGATTATAAACAAAAAATAAAATAAAAGAAATTCATAAATATTTATTCATTATACTTTAGGTAGATTGGTTCTAAATTTCAATGATTTGACTAAATAGCTATAGCGTCACAATTTTCTTCCTTTAAGAGTTTGAGGACCTAAATATCTAGACTCTTAAAATAAGGACTAATAGTGCTATCAAATTAAAAGTCTGGGGACCTAAATTTAAATTCTCAAAATAGTGACTAAGATGCGAACAAATTAAGTTTGGGGATTTAAGTGTCTAAATTTTTAAAATGGGGACCCAAGTGCCTAAGATTTCAAAGTATTGGGGACCTTAGGTGAAAATTAAAAAAAAAAAAAAAAGCATTGCATGTGCCACACATTTTAATTTCAATTTATATAAAAAATAACGGAAGAAGGAATTATTTTACAAGCTTGAACTAGGGGTGCGGGTGATATAAATAAAAGTTTTAGGAAACCTTATTATAATGCTAAAAGTTCAATGGAAATTTGTAAAACTAAAAAAAAATTAAATTCTAATTTCCCTAGGCCTAAAATCTTACTTGTGTTCTTATTTCACAAAAAAAAAATTATAATTTTGATTAATCACTTAATAATTGGAATATTTAATTAATTTATATTATTTTTTCTTTTCTTAAGACATACATAGTATTTGATGGAAATTGGATTTGTTAAGGACATGAACTTCTATCTTAAAAGGTCAAACATGTTAAGTGATATGACTCAATGTCCTTATAAGCTGTTGTATAATTTTGTATTTAAATGATGTGTGACCCAGATTCCTTTTATCCTTTGCATGTCCCTCCAAGCCGTACTCTCTTTAGAGTCACCAATCTTTGTATAAAATTAACACGTGATGGAATTTTGACTTACTAAGAACTTAAGTTTTCATCTTAAAATGTCAACTTGTTAAATGGTGTAGCCCAATATCTTTATAAGTTAGTGTTTATTTTTGTGTTTAAACAATATGGTACTTGGATTCTTTTTACTCTTTCAGTATTGTCTCAACTTATGAAAAAAAAAAAAAGAAAAAAAACTTTAAACTTTAGACTTTAGACTTTGTCGTCACTATTTAGTGTATTTGCTTATTCCTCCCTCAATAAGGAGGAAGCTGCAGAGGATGGCGCTGCTTGCAAAACCTTTGGGCGAAAACGCTGCAGGTTCGAAGCGAGGTAGGCCTGCACCAAAGGAGGAAGCATAGGGTGGAAAGGAAGCCCAACCAATAACTTCATGTTTTATATGTTGAGCACTAAAATCTCGCTATTTACAAAGCGATAAATGTTTGTCTAAACAGTATACTATATTGCAGTCTGCTGTTTAGTGAATACTGATGAAAATGATTTAGTGAATGCTGATGAAAATGAAAAGTACATTTGTTTTTTAACAATGACGTATTGCATACGCAGTTGTTGATGTCATAATTTTTCCCTTTCCTACGAGAATATACTTTGAAATACTTCTCATAATCGACCACGACCAAAGTTGGGCTGGCTGTGGCAAAGCCTACGTGCCAACCTTAGAACCTTATCACCATATTTGTGTGTGAGTTAGCATTTATAATCAGCGGCCCTTCACTGCCCTAATTTTAAAGGTATTTCTTTTTCAAACTGAATAGAAAAAGCTAAATTTTGAACCGAGATCAAGACGAAAGAGTTGATCTCAATTTTGTCATTTGATTTTTGAAAGTAACATTTCATTAGACTTAAAAAAAAAGGACATTATTTGTATGCCTGCGTGTCTGCAGATGATCTGCAAAAAAAGAAAAAAAAAAGTTTTTGTCAATAAAAGATGAAGAATTCGTTTGATGCGTGGGTTTAGAATGATATGGTTTGAAACTTTATAATTTAAATTGTAAGTTTTAAAGTATGGTTTAAACGATAATTTTGAACTGATGTTTGCATTTTCAAGATTTAAAACGAGAATAAACATCACATCAAATTTAAAATGAAAACTAGTATTAAAAAAACTATAATTTATTAAAAAAAAAAGAGAATTAAAAAAAGCTTTTACAAAAGCTTTTACTATACAAAATGATTATGATTTTAAGAGGATTAAATTCTCACTGATAATTTAACTCGTTTTATACTATGTTTACTGTTTTAAATGATTTAAAACTTGCATCTAACATGTGCTTGTTCTTTTTGGCACATACGTTCTGGACAATTTTAAAACATTTCAGACACCCCTACCAAATAGCATAGAAATCTATTGTCGTCGGCACAAGCTCTGCTCTGCCTGTACTTTTAAGACACCACCTAAAAAAAAGGAGTAGTAATTTAGGGGCCTAACGTAGTTTACGGATCTTCTGTATTTTTGGATGTTCAATTAATAAGGCACTTACAAGTCAAAATTATTCTCCCTTCCTTTTCAAGACAAAAAATTAATTAGCTCACTCGTTTTTTAACATGAATATATATAGTCAACTTGGGCCTTGCAGCATATATAAACAGTTAATTCTTGAACTGGAAAAAAGCTGGTAAAACAAGAAAGATCAATTGAGAAAACATACATAAATCTCTGACTACCATATCTGATCTCATGAGACACAAAACTTCCAACACAACATATAAACCATGACCAGAAAGATTACAAAATAAAACAATCCTCCATGGAATACGTCATATATTGTACTTGGCACAAATACTACCTAGCCCTAGTACTATAGTGTTGGAGTCACGTTATTATTAAAATTAGTTAATCTAGGCAGTAATATATCCCGAGGCCAAATATTAATTAATTGGCACACTGGAAATTACTCGGACTTAAGGCGGCTGAGGAGAAAGTCCTCTTATGCAACTCCAAGACGCAAGTTGTCGACGGTGACGACGACAAGAGAGCCGCTGCAGCTGGCGGGGACTTAAAATCAGACGTCACGGCTACTGCAACCAAACCATCATCGGTACAATCATGATCTATATCTTCAACGGTGGTAGTAGTGATGAAGATTTCATCTTCATGAATTGTCTCCAGTGATGTCTCAACTTGGATCCTGGAAACCGCGAGAACCCGATCGGGGACAACCGCAGAGAACGGCGTCATCTCCGACTTGCGAGGAATAATTGGGTTGATTTCGATGAGTTCTGGGAGTACCACTGCAGCAGGGAGTGCTAGTGGTGAAACTTGAAGTTTTGCCATTTTTCTTTTTTCTTGGATTGGATAAATGGATATAATAGGAGTGCTACTATGATGATAGGGATGAAATTTTGAAAGGGAACTCTAAGCTGGCCGTGGAGTAAAATTTGTGTGGTGAAGTTGATTTATATAGAGTGGCATTAATTAGAATGTCCCTCGTTTTCCAAACAATGACAAGAATGCCATTTAACGAAGGAGGCAGGAATATTTTGGTATCTGATTAAAGCATATCTTTCAGCTTTTTCAAAGTTGAAGTCAAATAATTGCTTTCTTTAATTTTAGGGAACATTGATGAAGTTTCCAATCACTTGATCTAAAAAACGAAAAAATAAATAAATGAAAAGATAACGATATGTGGTTGAAAATCTAGATATTTTTGTCTCTCTAATAGGATTAAGAGTAATATTTGAGAACCTAAATATTAATCCTGCCTATTTCAGTTGTTAGTGATGCATCTCTGAAAACCAATTGTAGATTTGTATATGGTTTTCATGGAAGGCTTTCTACAAGCTCTTGGTATAGAATATTCCCATGCACTAATATATATACCTTCTATACCATTATATGGCTTTGATAATATGCCATCAACAAATAAAAATTTGGGACGGAGTACTTTTGGATTAACAATGCTTTCTTAACTTTTATAGTTTTAAGGATTCAAAGTTGTAGATATTCTCAACAAAATAATATTGTTCTAGGAAAATTTTAGGTTTATGTTATACTACTATTCACTTGTAGCAAGATATGATCAGCAATAATATTGTATCCCTGTGAGATAGCAGATAAGATTACATTGCTTGCTTATTGGTCTGCATATCATGAAAAGTGATTTTCAAAAAGTTCCTTTACAAATAAGAGAACTTTTTGAGTCATAAAGATAGCATTAGGGAGTTACCCAAGTTTAAATGAAAAGAAAATAAGGCCATACAACATGCAGATAATGAGGCAATTGGTATTGTCGCGGGCAGCTGATAATGTTGCCCGGTTGGAACTGAACATATACGCTAGTATAAAGCTGGCATAGCTTTCTTCATTAAATGAAAATTTTGGAGCTTTCTCAATTTAAAAGGGGGAAAAAAAAACAGATAGATAAATACAAAAGGCAAATTTTGGAATTGCAATTTTTTTTATGGAAACTCAGCTCAAAATTGAATGCAGGGAAAAAATTTCAATAACAATTTTTTTATTATCTAACATACATACACTAATGTATTTTCTTATCACTATGTATAAGGCGACCTAATTTTAAATGTTAATGTATGTATTTTAGTAAAAAAAAAAAAAAATTATGCGTGTTTTTTACTTTTGTGTGTTAAAAAAAATTTTAAAAAAATAATTAAAAAAGGCTTCTAGTCTTTTCAACTAATTAGGCTCCTACGTCATTTATGCGAGGGCGGCGGATCGTTATCCTTGCCCTTTTGGAATATTTTCTTTACCAAAAGATGAGTACTGGCTTTCGGCCTTGATGTTGAATATTTTAGTTATATATATATTTCTTGGAGTGATTTGCTGCGGTTAGCATTTATCGTACTTTGTTTGCCCCATTTGTTACGGCACACGCATGATGTGTATGTGTGGTTGATAGCAACTCTCGTACTGGCGGTGGTTGTACTCGTGCTTGGATGTGACCGGAAATTCACTTATGATATGAGCGGGGAAAAACTAATGAGCTGTTTAACAGTAGTACAAAGTTTCGATCACAAATTTTATTTAGTACAAAGTTTCGATCACAAATTTTATTATAAATAGTAAAAAATATTATATGTTATAATAATAATAATAAAAAATACTATAATATAAAACTCTCATATATTATAATAAAAATGATTTCTGGTTTTTATCACTCTTTTAAATACCCACTAAATTAAATGGTAAATTATGTTACTAAAACCACTGAAGATACACTGTTTGTCGACCAGGCTTTTGTAGAAAATGAAAAAGGAAGTTCGTCCCAACCAGCCCGTTCAACGAACAAACCTTTTTGGCTGCGCCATGCTTGGATGCATTAGTATTCCACTCGCCGGCGATGAGATGAAGACCGCCCACATTCGGTAACACCACAATGGCATGTCATCAAAAAAGTGACCCGAATTGCCCTTCTTTATTTTTATCAGTTAGTAGCTAGTGCTTTCTCTTTTCTTTTCTTTTTTTTTTTTTTTTTTTGAAAATTAAAATATATTCTGAAATAAAAAAAAATGCAAACAAAAAAAAAATGCAAACATCAATAATGACTTCTGTGGTCTCATAATTGCAAGAGACAATCTTCACCAGTAAAGTCGAATGATGGTCAAGGAGCATAGAGTTGTATCAAGTTTCAAAAAGGATAATTAAATAGATAAACAAACAATCAAGCACACACATGACTATTTAAAAAAAAATTACAATCAACAAAAAAATTCGATTTATTGAAATCGAGACACTTGTAACACCAAGGCCACACAAAATCCTGCCAAGAAACAAATCTAGCGAACCAAAAACAGAATTTAACACTAGCAAATATGATAAAGACACCACCATATCAGGGTAAGAACCATTGTTATCACTAACCACGATGCAATGAAACAAAAGAAAAATCCCAAGTACGACTAGCAAAACATTCGTGATGAGACAAACAAATGAAAAAGCCACCAAAGAAAGCAGAAGAACACGAGAGATGCACAATGTAGTTGAAGCATTGTTTGAATAGCCTAGAGTAAGTTGTTAGTGCTACCTTCATCGTTGCAAGAAGGCTACACTGCCACAACCAAAAGAATCCCACCAACACACCGATTAAACCCTCAAAGGCTTTTGGTCGCTAGAAGTAAGCTGCACCAATAGCAACGCTCCAAACCAACAGCCACCAACCTCTGTCCTACCTCTAATTTGCCCTAATAGAAGCTTCGTATTTTCATAGATCGCCTCCACCATTTGTCCGATGAGTTTGGAGATTAATTTTAAGAGTCAAGAGCCCAACAACGCGCTCAAAGGAAGTCCTGGAACTCCATCCTTCCTACTCCTTTTACTCGCCCTTTTCTCTCTAGGACTGATGCTCCTCGTAAGTATTACTGTGCTAGTGCTTTTGGTTATGCACATTTATTAGGATTTTATTTATTCCAATTTATAGAGTTGAGATTTCATCTACTTGATTTGAGTTTTTCTATTCTAATTTATTTAATTAATATTTTGTAAATTAAATTCATTTTTGGATCTGATATTAAATTAAACTAACAAATTTGGTTTGGAATTTTAATACAATAATAATAATAATGATAAAAACAAAAAAAAAAATAGTTCCAGGATACTAATTTTGAATGCATGAAGCAAATATGTAATAAGATATTTTATAATATGCCGTGATCCATATTAAGAGAGTAAAAATATTACAGAGATTAAAACCTTTTGTATTTGGTAGTGTGATCAAGATTCTTCAACTTCCTATTCTCACTATAGTTGATGAGTAACTATTTGTAGTGCATAGCAAGTCTTAATTTTAAAAGTTAAGAATATGAGTTGGGACCTTGTGTTAGACTTAGTACCAAAATGCTATTGCTTTTGAGACATTTGATCAATAAAGAACTTATTATTTATGTTATATATCAATATTGTCCTTTTTATATTCATTTGTGATGAATGTGTGATAAACAAACTAAAGTTTAAGACTGTCATTCTAAATGCATATAATGGAAAGATGATGCAGAAGATATGATTCTTAATGTGATACTTTAAATGTAAAAGTCTGCAATTGACGGAATAAAGCAGGACATTGTATTCATGTTACGATTGTTATGTTGTCTACATTTTTGATAGGAGATGACTTGTCTTACTTATCAAAGTTGGCACTTCATGAATAGAGACATTACTATATTGTCAATCATAACAATATATTTGATCAAGACTAAAGATTAATTGATTTACTTAATAATTTTATTTGAATAAATCAATTCACTTAATACAACCATCTGCATTACATCTTAATCCTGAAATGGATCAATGGGTTCATATTCTTTACTTGAGTTTTTTGATATACCAAAAGATGATTTCCTGAATTATATAAAAGTATGCATACCAGTGCATTAAAGACATGACTCTTGATAACGTAGACTCGTTATTCATAGATTTGGAATCCATAACTTTTTAACGGGGTTTGTAGGCATTATCCTGGAATTAAAAAACTGAAGCGCTCAGCCATTTAGATACATTTGTGTGGCCAAATGGTTTTACTATTTGTATTGATTATAAATAAGTATTCCAATGGTAAGATAATAGAACATAAAATAAATATAGTCAAGAAGATAAAATGGAACTTGACCTCAAGCCAATTATGGATATCATAGAGGGATATTACTCATCATGATATGTCATGGGCGAAAAACTTATTTGAGTTTTGTAATCTTATATATAGTTAAAGAATACAACTCTAAGTTTTTAGTGGAATAACTCTATAGTTGATAATTATAAAATGAATATGTCTAGGACTTGTCATTTTATTATTATATGAGCTTGATCTATTTATGTCCAATGAATCCCCTTTGCTAGCTCATGTATTTTCCTATAACAACATAGCGTGTTTTTCCTACAAATTGGTACCCTATGTTAATTCTACGAGTGGTTCAAATTTGGCTAAATTGATTCTAAAATTCATTTTAGTTTATTGGTTGAATTAATTCATGATAAACGTGTTGAATTATTTGTATTTATTTTATTTGATATGGGATAATTAGTATATGACTATTCTATTCAAGTAACCTCTACATTAGATTATTTGAGTCAAAATTGAAGTTCTATGAAAGATTCTCACGTCAAATAAAATGGGTCAGTGTCTAACCAGGTAGGGACCAGTGCGAAAAAGACATGAAGTGATGCTCTTTTCCTTGGACGGGTCGACCAGTCAACGTCACTGACTTACATGTTTTTAACACATCACATGAGTTTTATTTCAGATACAAAAATGGAAATCTTTTTTGAGTAGAATTGAAGCCCTACCAACCATTATGCATAGGAAACATATTTCTCTTATTTGGTAGATCACTTGAGAAATTTACAAAGAGTTTTCTTAAGAGAAAAACTCTAAAACTCTCATAGAATTATTAGTCAACATCAAGAACAATTATTCCTAGTTTTCTCTTGTGGTTAAAAAGAAATTCATTACCAAGAGGAAGATTGAACGACGTGTGCCTACTTGTATTCCGGTCATGGAAAAAGAATAGTAAAGAAGTCTAGTTAGTTGAGGCTCTCCGAATGCGATTCTCTCATAGCAGTTCTGGCAAATTAATTCATTTAGAAATACAATTATTAGTCTCTTAAAGGTACGAAGATCTAATAATGATTAATGATATATAGCATACCTAACTCAATTCGCTCTATTTAAAATTTTTAAAATTACATTGCGTACTCATTTTCCAACAATTGTGTTAGAGCCCCAGTTTCGAGGGTTTATGATCATATTATTTACATAAATTATGTGACCTTTAAAATTCTCCTATGCTTGAATTGAATTTTTTAGAGAGCTTGCATCTAGGGTTTTGATGTAATATTATGTTATCATAAGATTATGTAATGAATGTTGTTAACTATTAATCATTAATTATTGTTAGTTTAATTATACGTTTTATTAATTAACTTTGTTGGTTATGGCTCCTTAGAAGTTAGAATGGTTGCATATAGAGTTTTCATGCAATTAGATGTCGGTCTATTATCACTATCTAAGGTTCATTATTTTTATTTTTTAATTTTATAGAAATTTTGTAAGCTAGAAATGATATAGTTTTTATTTGTAAATTCTAAAAGATATTTATTTTTAAAGGATGATGGATCTTAAAGATGGAGATGCCTGTGATATTCAATAATTTTCTATGTTTATAAATTTTTCTATGCTTTTGAATTGTTAAAAACTACAAGTAATTTAAAAATCATACTACAAGTTAGGGTTTAGTGTTGAACCAGTCGACTGGACATGAGCAGAACCCGATCTTTATCTAGGATAAAGAACAAGCCAACTGTTGTTGCAGGTCTAGTTGACTAGACGACAATAGGGCAAGGTTTTCTTAATTATTTTTTGAGTGGTTTTTAGACAATTACGATAAATATAAATTTTAAGATAATTGGAAAATAAATTTCAACCTGTATGATATTGAAATTGAAGACAGGCGCCACATGAAGAATAATACGACATGAAGATACAAAGTAAAGAATCAATATACATTTCGATTTAATTTTGTAATCTTTATTTTCTTTTCTCTAGGGTGGTACTATTATATTATGACTGATTATTATATTGCTTATAGCTTTACATATTGTCTTACTTGTTTGCTTTATGATATGTTTAGTCATGTGTATTGATAACATGTTATGTAGAATAGAGAGTGCTGCTCATTAAAAATTGTTCATACATTTTTAACATTTAATGTTGTTTTATAAAAGATTAAGTGGTAGAAGTTTTTCAAAGATAGGACCTAAGGCTTCCATTGTTGGTCCATAGTAAACAAATAATGGTTCCAATCCCTAGGAAAGCATACATCACGTGTCGGGTTGGATTTCTGAGAAGATAATTTACTTGAGCTTGTTTTATCATTGTATATCCCTGAGTGGCAATTATAAAGCATGGATCAAGTAGTTGAAATAATGGTTTTACACACAAAATTAATTTTATTATTAACCTTCCCTAGGAGCTATATTAATAAGATTAACGGCCAAAGAAAATGATTATTAGTATATACTAGACCAATCAGAATCTTAAATGGTCTATACTAGTCAGATGGTATCCATGCTTCTATTTGAATTTGGCAAGAATCCCCTAGGCTAGTTGTTGAATTCTGAGAGAAATTATCATTGTGAGGTTGTCATATTTTCAAGATTTTGACACATAAATACATGTTATATTATTTGCTTATATAATTATGTTTTTCTTATAATCATAATATGTTTGCTTATGTTTCATACATGAATCTTTATTATAGATCAAAGTGTCTGAAAGTGCATTATCTTCAATATTCAAAAAAATACAATAAATGGCAAGAATTATAATGATTGGAAAAGGAATCTGAATATTGTCCTATCCTTTGAGAAATTGAAATGTGTGCTAACCACCCTTTGTCCTCCTATGCCTACAGGTGATTCCATTAATGAGTAAATTCAAGTGTATGATTACTGGAAGCATGTAAACGATCAAGCTCGCTGCTATATTATAGCTAACATAAATAACATGCTTTAGGCTCAACATGAAGAATACGAGACTGCTCAGTAAATCATGGATAATCTTGAAGATATGTTTGGAGGCTCAACCTTAAAGAAGCAACAAGGAGCTCTTTGTAAGTTGCTCAACTATAGGCAAAAGGCTAGAATATCTGTGAAAGAGTATATGATGTTTTTTAAGGGTTACTGTGCTGAGCCTCAAGTGCATGGAGCCGATATCAATTCTAATTCACAAATGACTATAGTTTTTGAGGCTTTTTCTAAGGAATTTATCCCGTTTAAAGCTTTGTTCAATTTAAGCACTAGACAGGATATAAACTTGACTGAGTTGATGAAGCAACCATAGGAATTTAAGGACATAAACAGGATGTCCCAACTAATGGAAAGGCAAATTTAGCGACTATAAAAAGCTGAGATAGGAAATCTTCTACTTTGCTAACTTAAGGCAAGAATAAGAGGAACCTAAAGAAGCATAGGTGCATCCGTTCTATGAAGGTTAGGCATACGAAGAAAAATTGCAAGGACTTCCTAACTAACAAAGGAGGTAAGTGTGAACTTCTAGTTCTTGAAACATGTTCAGTTGAAGAATCAAATGATACATCGATCATAGATTTTAGAGCTACTAATCATATTTATGTTTCTCTGTAAGGCTTCAAGCAAACGAGAAGTCTATTGAATAAGCACTTCATATTATAGATAGGTTATGGAATCTTGGTGTTGGTTGAATCAGTAGGAGACGTCCATCTTTATTTTGATAATTTTAGGCATTTAGTTTTGCAAGACAATCTATTTAAAGATTCTTTCAATTTCTTCTAACAATAAAGTTGTGATTTGTAAAAATGTCTTTTATTTAAAATGGATGGATGTAAAACAATTTGTATTTTATTAAATCTAAGATGGACTCACTATTAAAAACTGAAGTTAATGAGAACTCTAAAAGGCTTAAAACTTCTCACTCTAATATGACATACATTTGGCACTTGCGATTAGGTCAAGCCTGAATAGGATTCAAAGGTTAGTAAAGAAAGGACTATTAAATGGTTTAGAGATGAAAGCTATACTATAATGTGAATCTTGTTTGGGGGGCAAAATGAATAAAAGACCATTAGGGTCTAAGGATTATCAAGTCAAAGGTTTCTAAAACTAGTGCATAGTGATGTTTTTAATCCTATAAACATCAAGACACGAGGAGGGTATGAGTATTATGACACCTTTATTGACAATTACTCAAAATATAAGTATGTTTTCCTTATGCATCACATGGCAAGACTTTGACAAGTTTAAGGAGCTTTGAGTGGAAGCAGATAAGCAATTAGTAGAGATTGAGACTTTATCCCATTTAATTACACCTAGCACTCTACAACAAAATAGTGTAGCTTAGAGAAGAAATAAGACCATGTTGGTTATGGTCAAATCCATGATGTGTTACTCAAAACCACTTGTGTTTTACCCAAATTATAGTGACACCTTTTGGACTAAAACTAATCACACTATCACCCCCTGACTTTTTAAAAGAATTACAAAGAAAACTCCTCTGTTAATTGACTGTTGATTTTGTTTAAAATGACAAAACTATCCCTCTATCCACAAAAAATGTTTTAAGTTATTTATGCACTTAGAAATGACATTTTTTACCTTATTTGATATTAAAAATAATGAGTATTCACAATTTGAACATGTTTGTAACTTTAAATTTTACTCTAATGATTGAGATTTTTTTTTTTTTTTTTGAAAAATTCATTTGTAAGATGATATAATCATTCTTCATCCACTAAAATAGCATACAACATAAAAACATGCATAATATAAATTAGCATTTTATAGTGCAAATTCACAACATTAAAATAACAATTAACAAATTTCACAATACAAACTAGTTAATTTCACAAATAGCACTAAAGAATTTCACAAATTAATCAATCCTAACAATATAAAAATTAACAAAGTTTGGGAGAGATGGAGGGCTCAACGGGGTGCTGTAGGGAGAGACACAGGGCTAGGCGGAGGAATGGTAAGGCTCAACCAGGAGGGGGCTAGATCAAGAGGGAAGGAGAAGGGAGTGAGGGAGGGAAGGAGGGAGATCGGGAAAGTGGGGGGTATGGGAGCGGTTAGGGCTGGTTAGTGTTTAGGGTTTTTTCCAAAGCAATGGTTAGGATTCAACTATGTAGATCAATGGTTGAAATTAAAAGGGTTATTTTGGTAATTTTGAATAAAAATTTAATAGTGTTAAGTTCCAGTGGGTGTTTATGTGAATAGTTTTGGTCCAAGGGGTGTCACTATAATTTGAGTAAAACACAAGGGTGTTAGTGTAATTAATCCTAATTAATAAGTTATTAATGTTCAAAAATGAAATAAAATGGGGGTTTAAAATTATTAACTAAATTACTAAAAATAAATAAACAAAAGCAAAGCAAGAGTCATGAGGTTGTAAACAATAATAATGAAACAAATTAAAGGATCATTCACATCATTAGACAAAAATTATCCAATTGATCACAAAATTATTCCCAATTTCGTATCAAAACTACCAACCGTAGGTAACAATAAACTTTGTTATATCAATTTTTCCTTATTATGTTGTTAAGCAAAACAAGCTCTTCACTTAATCTTTTTTATTCTAAGTTCAATTTAACGAAAGCATTAAGATAAGAAGATAGGTTGACTAGATAAAAAACACATAAGCATGATTCCTTCAACCTAGGTTACATTCGTCACTACAATCAATAGAAGCCTCTCGTAATTATCGATCATAATTTGCTACTAATAATTAAAAATCAAGACAATTACGGCTCAAGATTTCTAACCTAGTAATAGATAATTTTCTTATCTCACTTGGTTTGCCATCGCAAACAAAATAAAATAAAAGTCATAAACAATAGAAATAGAAGAACATAAACAATTTCGATTTTAGAAATAATTATGAAAATATCAATTACATAACCATATCCAGGGTTTTGAAATTGCCCTTAACCATAAAAAAAATTAACCTAACATAATTGTAAAATTAAATAATGAAAAATAAAATAAGCACATTTAGAGTTCAAGAGAAAGAATAAGAAAATAAAAACTGTTTGACAATCTTAAAGAAATCCCCGCGCGGACAAATCTTCTTAAGCTTCAATGAATTTTTCCTCTTGCTTCTCTTTCTTTTCTCTTCAAAAAGATGGTTAGAAAACCTAAAACTAACTAAAAATGTGTTCTTAAGTTAAGTATTTTTATGTTTCCAAGTTGAGGTGAAAACTGGAAACTTTGGCCTTAACTCGAGTCAAAACATGGGTTTTTCGTCTTGGGCTCCGTAACACTCGTCACTGGCATTACGGCACCATCTTGGATGCCACAAAAGTGTTGTCGCACCCAAAGCTAGTGCTACAGTGCTTTGTTTTTGGGTTTGAAGGCCTGATTTGTTTGTTTTAAAGGTTGCGACACCTAATGAACCTTTAAACATTAAATTGTGTTTTTTGAAGCTTTTAAATCCTTTTTTTTTTTTTACTCCTTCTTATTCCCACACCTTCAGACACCAATAAAATATAAAACACATAAAAAAACACAAGAAAAATAAGAAACTAACAAGTTAAACATACAAAAAAATTGATAGTAACATGTACAAGATTAAGCACTTATCAGAGCATCCCAATTTTTCAAGATAAGGAGAACAAAATGATAGCTCTATCGGTTGTACATAGACAAATTTTTTGAGATGTTTGCAATGCAAATTCCAAGAAAGTTGGGCAACCATTTAGGTGTGGAATAACTCTTTCTTAGAAAGACTATCCATAAACAGATGAAGAAAGAAAATACATGAAAAATATGCCTTATGCTTCGACTACAGGTAATCTCATGTATGTAGATATATGCCATGTGGTCAAGATAGTAAGTTGATATCAGTTGAATCCTGGACCAAACCATTGGTTGACGATCAAGCATATTTTCAAGTACCTTAGGAGGAATAGAAATTGTATGTTGATTTATTCTTGTAAGAATCTAATACCTCTTGGATATACTAATTTGGATTTTTAATCTTTTTTGGATTCGAAAAAATTGACTTTGGAGTCTATATTTACTCTTGGAAGAGGCATCATTGTTTGGAGAAGTGTCAAATAAGCTTCCACTACTGATTCAATGATGGAGGCCGAGTATATGGCTGCTAGTGATGCTTCGAAAGAACTAATGTAATTCCACAATTTTTTTAGGGATCTTGAGGTAGTTTTTAGCATGGATAAACCAATTACATTATACTGTGATGACAGTGCAGCTATAATTAACACCAAGGAATCAAGATATCATAAGTTCAGCAAATGATGGACCAAAAGTATTATATCATTAGGGGGATCATAGAAAGTAAGCATGTGGCAATATGCAAAATAGCATACAATTGATCCCTTCATGAAGACACCACTGTTGAAGACTTACAAGAAGGATGTCGAGGCTATGGGGATACGTAACATGTCACATTTACTCACTTAGGGCAAGTGAGAGATTGTTAGAGTTAGTGCCTTAAGGATTAAACAATGTTATTGTTTTTGAGACATTAATAGATAAAGAACTTATCATTTATATTATATATCAACATTGTCCTCTTTATATTCATTAATGATGAATGTGTGATGAGCAAACTAAAGACTAAGACTATCATTCTAGACTTTTAAGATCATGCATATGATGAAAAGATTATGCAAAAGACATGAATCTTAAGATGATAGTTTAAATGTAAAGGTCCGCAATTGAGGGAATAAATTTTGGAGCTTTATTCATATTAAGATTGTTATGTTTTCTACATCTTTGATGGAAGATGACTTGTCTTACTTATCAAAGTTAGAACTCTATGATTAGAGAGATTGGTATATGTCATTGGTGGCGATATATTGGATCAAGACTAAAGATGAATTATTTTAGTTGATAATTCCATTTGAATAAATTAATTTACTTAAGACAACCATCAATGTTACATCTTAATCCTAAAATAGATTGATAAGTCTGCATTCTTGACTTATGTCTTTTGATGTACCAAAGAGTGACATCTTGAAATGAAAGCAAGTACACTAGTATGTTGGACATATGACTCTTGGATAATGTAGATTCATTATTCATAAATATGGAACTCATAGCTCTTTAGTAGAATCAATAATATCCTCTTATAAGTATTATCCTAGAATTAGAAATAAGAGTACTTAGCCTTTTGCATACATTTGTATGACCAAATGGTTTACTATTTGTATTGGCTATAAATAATGTATTCCAATGATAAGATAATAAAACATAAGATAAATATAGTTAGGAAGGTAAAACAGAACTTGGACTCAAGTTGATTATGGATATCGTATAAATATAAATAAAAACTAAAAACCTAATGCAAAACAAAAAAAAAGACCGAAGTCTAAGCCTAAGATAAGACCTACCCCTAAACTTAAAATGAACATTGTCCTCAATTTTTGAATAAGAAAAAATTAAGTTTAGAGGACTTACCTTGGTGAGGGCTAAGTCAGTTGCGCTTACCATCATCATTGTTTTCGAGTGATGGTGGGTAGGGTGTCAACACTAGGGTAAAACACACTTCTTTGTAGTTCTTCAGCTGCTCCCTATGAACCTTGAGTTTTCCTTCTTAGCCTGGGTCGAATGCATGTCTCTAGATATGCTCATCATGTTAGCTCTTCCCCATAAGATCCATTCTCATACAACTCTCCTCCTGACCTAGAAGCTTTATTTCCTTGAACACCTTAAAGGTGACTTGCTCATCATACACCCTCATGGTTAATTCTCTAATTTGCTTATCAAATAACATTTTTCATCTAGCTAAGAAGGGCCTCTTAAGAATAATGTGGATTCACTATCTTTTTCTATGTTTAACATAATAAAATCTGTAGGAAAAATGAACTTATCCACCTCAACTAAAATATCTTCAATAATGGACACTTAATGGAATGATTTGCCATTTGAAGACAAACAAAATTAGCCTTTGGTTCTCCTAAACTTAACTTTCAAAAGACTAACAGAGGCGTACGATTTATGCTTAATCTAAGATCACATAGTGCTTTTCCATAATAAGATTCACTAATGGTGCAAGGAATGACAAATCTACCTAGATTTGTCAACTTTGGCAGTAACTTTTTTTGCAAGATAGCACTACACTCTTCAATCGATGCAACCATATCAAAGTTTTCTAATTTCCATTTGTTGGAGAGAATGCCCTTCACGAACTTTGCATAAGTAGGCATTTGGACTAGAGCATCGACAAGTAATATTAATATGGAGCCTTTTAAATTCCTCGAGGAATTTGGTGAATTTCTTATTCAAATTCTTCTTATGCAATCTCTATGAGAAAGGAATTCTAGGCTCATACTTTTTTGTCTCTTGCTTTGTCGCTTCTTGCTTAGTTTCTTCTTTGATATCATCCTCTTCTATAATCGATTCCTTCTTCCCACTAGACTTCTTTGGCGGATCTTGTAATTGTTTCCCACTTCTAGTAAAGATTGCCTTGCATTGCCTTTGGTATTTGGAATGGTCTCACTTTGAAGAATACCTTGTTTTCTTGATTACTGTGCTTGAGAACTCACAATTTGCCCAATTTGTACCACAAGATTTTGGATAACCATAGAGTGACTATTTAGAAGAGTGTCAGTTTTTGCCATATACTGCTTGGTTTCATCCATATTGCTTTGTACTCACCATAAATTGAGCAAACATCTCCTCTAAATTGTTTTTCTTTTCTGATTATTGGAACTTTGGAGGTGGGTTCAAGATGTTTTAAGTGTTTCAGTAAAAAAAGTTAGGATGGTCCCTAGAATTGGGATGATAAAATGTTTGGATTTGCATCTACTTTGACACCTCATGATGGGGACACTTCCTTAAAAAATCTTGAAATCTCTCCCAAGCTTCTGACAAAGTCTCCTTGTCATACTGCATAAAATTAGTGACGTCGTTCCTCAACTGCATGGCCTTGGATGGTGGGAAATACTTAGCTAAAAACTTCTGAGCAAGACCATCTTAAATGGTAAAGTAGTTCGACGGGTGAGAATAAAGCCAACTCCAAGCCTTATCTTTAAGAAAAAAACTAAAAACCTCAACCTGATAGCATCAGTTGAGACTCTATTGAACTTTATTGTATCGTACATATACAAGAACCGTGCGATATGTGTGTTGGAGTCTTCACAAGGCAACATCCTAAAGAGGCATGTGTTTTGCGTCATAGAAATCATCATCGGCTTAAGCTCAAAATTATTGGCCTCAACTATTGGTGGAGCTATGCTGGAAGGAATTCCATCTATATTGGGGATGGCATAATCCCCCACTACCCAGTTGTCAGCTGCTTATGTTTGAATTGCCCTTCTACGATATTATCAATCACAAGCTTTTCTCTCTTCTTTCCTGATTATGATTATAAAATATTTGCTCAATCCTAGGATCAAAATTTGTAAGGCTCTTGGATCGAGCATGCACAAAAGACAACTGCAAATTGTAAAATTAAAAAAATTAAAATCAAGAACACTTAGTATCAGTATTGCCAATATTAATCCCCAGCAACAGCTAAAAACTTAATATGTGATTTCACAAGAATACAAATAGCCTAAGTAATACAATAATGAGCAAGTATCATTCCCTCGAGGATTAATTTAGCTAAATTATAATGTTCCCAACTTTATTTAGACAAATTATAATAAGGTCATGACAATGAAAATAACTTAAATTAATAAAAACAAAAATAAACAAAAACAAAAACTAAGTTAACAAAAATTCAATGATATGGAAACACTAGAGCATACAACTTCACCAAGACAAATCCAGTTTGATTCTAATTATTTACTAACATTTCCTATTATTTATTTATTGGAATGAGAAGATCTTTTTTTTATTTATTATTCCTTATGGGGATGATAATAAAAATATCCTTAGTTTGTAAACTCACTATCACTCAATGTGAATTTTACCACCCTAAAGACTCATTATGCTCTATGGTTTTCTAAAAATATTCACGTAAGTTATAACACTAGTGCTTGATGTTGCATGCACAATACGGTTAAATTCACAAGTTATACTAGATATTTAAAGGCATTAAGCACTATGAGATTGACAACAATCATGAACAAAAAACTCTTAAAGAAGATAAATTCTTTGAAAGAAACTAGATTAGAATTCAAACATTCATTGTCTTGGCTACACTTGTAGCCCTAGTTGTGAATTTAGAACATAAATAAAGATAAAAACATCCTAATACTAAATTTGAACAAAAAGAAAATAGAGAAGAGAAAAACTAATTATCAAAATTGAAGCTAAATTCTGTTCTTAGATTAACTATACTGTACCGTAGCTCCTTCGTCGTACCGTGGCCTCTTCTGCTTATTCTCTATTCAAAATAACCCTAAATTGCCTATTTATAAGTTTGGAGTTCTAATGCAACTGTTGTAATTTTCCATAAGTTGAAAAACAAATTTCGAAAGGAGTTTATAAAGTAGCACCATGGCATTGTCAAGAAAATGAAAGTGGCGCTGTGGCTTTGACACTTGGGTCCCCAGAGCGTTGAGCATAACTTCGACGCCAAAATTTTCGTAGCATCATGACGCTACCTGCAAGGCCCGTAGGTGCTTTGAGTCGGATTTGCGCATTATAAAACTTATTTTTTTTCTCCTCTTTTTAATGTCTAGGCACTCATTTTCAAGGCCATGGTGCTCCTTCTTCAATGTTGCTCTAAAAAGTCTTCAAAAATCACTCATGAACTCCTATTGGTATAAACCTATCAAATAAACTAAAAACAAGTGAATAAGTCCTATAGACTTGAAAACTAGTAAAATAATAAGTTGGAAGTAACTATAACAAAAACAAAAATTCAACCTATAATAAATACAAAAATTCATGGTAACTTTGCCAAATCATTAATGGCTGAGCAACAAAGTATTAAATTGGTTAATTAGGGAGAAAGAGCAAGATAGCATATTCAGGTTAAAACTTAGTAAATAATGTCATATAGTTTCAAAATGTGTAGTAAATAGTATATCATAAAAAAATAAGTAATCTCTCATGAAAATTGAGAATAAAAACCCCAAAATATCCCACCACTTTCTCCTCCATATCTCTTACCTTCCCCTATGTATTTCCCAACGGTTGAGAAATACAAAATAAACCACATGCTTTTATGATGGAGAGAGGAGACACATGTGTAATTACTGCTAGCTTTTAAGAAGATCAATTGCATATTTTAGCGAAAAGTTGAGTAGGAAGCATTAAACTACCCTACTTACGATAAAGAGTTGTATGTATTGGTTCGAATATTGGAAACATAGCAGCACTACCTTTGGCCTATGAAATTCATGATTCACACTGATCATGGATCATTAAAGTATTTGAGAGGCCAACACAAGTTGAATAAGAGACATGCATGATAGGCAGAATTCATTGAGACATTTCCATATGTCATCTAGTACAAGAAAGGCAAGGAACACATAGTTGCTGATGCGCTTTCTCGAAGGTACACATTTTTCTTTACCTTTGACGCAAAATTACTTGGTTTTGAGCACATTAAAGAATTGTATCCTTTAGACCAAGATTTTTGTGAGGATCTTTGAGCTAGTGAACAAAACATAGTAGGTAAGTTCTTTAGGCATAAAGGATTTCTATTTCGGGAGAATAAGTTATGTGTGTCTAATTGCTCTTTACGTGACTTGTTAGTAAGGGAATCCCATAGTGGAGAGTTAATGGGACATTAGAGAGTTTATAAAATCTTAGGCGTTTTACAAGAACACTTTTATTGGCCACACATGAAAAGAGATGTTGAGAGAATTTATGGTAGATATGTCACTTGTAGGCAAGAAAAATCACGAGTGCAACCCCATGGTTTATATACACCATTACCTATTCCTAGTGAGCCTTGGATGGATATTTCGATGGACTTTGTGTTAGGATTGCCTAGGTCTAAATGTGGGAGAGATTCAATCTTTATGGTGGTAGATAGATTTTCTAAGATGGCACATTTTATTCCATGTCACAAAACTAATGATGCTTCTCATGTTGCTAATTTGTTCTTTAGAGAAATTGTAAGGTTATATGGTATGCCTAGAACAATAATGTCGGATAGAGATGCTAAGTTTTTGAGTTAAGACCTTGTGGTGTAAGATAGGAACTAAGTTACTATTTTTTACTATTTGTCATCTGCAAGCTGTTGGTTAAATCGAAGTAGTTAATAGGACTTTATCTATATTGTTAAGGGCTATTATTAAAAATAACATCAAAACTTAGGAAGAGTGTTTACCACACATTGAGTTTGCTTATAATTGTACTGTTCATTTTGCTACTAAGTTTTCACCATTTGAAATTGTTTATGGTTTTAATCCTTTAACTCCATTGGATTTAGCAAATACATGAGAAAGAAAGACTTAACATTGAGAGGAAAATGGAGCAATATGCAAAATAAGCGAACAAAGGGTGCAAGCAACTAATCTTTGAACTTGGAGATTGGGTTTAGTTGCACATAAGAAAAGAAAGGTTTCTGGCACAAAGGCATTCTAAGTTGCTTCCAAGAGGAGATGGACCTTTTCAAGTTTTGGAGCGCATCAATGACAATGCATGTAAATTGGATCTACTGGGTGAGTATAATGTTAGCGCTACTTTTAATGTTTCTGATTTAACTCCTTTTGATGCAGGTGATGATTTGAGGACAAATCCTTTTCAAGAGGAAGGGAATGATGGGCACACGCCTAATACATGGAGTAAGGATCCAATTCAAGTTCCAATCGGGCTAGTTATAAGGGCTAGAGCTAAAAGATTCAAAGAACATCTTAATGGGCTGATTCAAAGCATTTAGACTGAGACAAATTCATTAAGGCCCAAGGAAGATGCAACAGGTGTTCCTCAAGGGTGGCTTACCAAAATGGAAGCTTTGGAATAATCTAGAAGAGTGTCCAAATTCAAATCATGCCTTCCTTATTCAGCATAAGATTAATCAGCACACCAATTAAAGAAGTTTCCCTTTTAAATTAGTTTCCCTTTTTAAACTAGTTTCCCATTTAATTAATTTCCCATTTGGTTAGTTTCCCATTTAATTAATTTCCTGATTGAAAAGGTTAGTTTCCCTTTCTTTTATAGGTGCCTACCTTAATTACCTGATTAAGAAGTAAGTTTCCTTTTTGTTCTTTAAGCGCCAATTCTAGTTTTCCTCTTATGGAATAGGCGTGCAAGCTAATTAGGATTAGTCTCCTATTCTTTTAATATTCTGATTTCTCTTTGTTTCTTTTAGGTATAGGCGTTTTTCAAAGGCTAAGTAACTAGAATATTTTAGTTTCCTTTTTTTGGACGGGGGACTTTAAGGCTGATTAAAAGTTGCCAAATTTGTTGATTATCTTGTATTATAAATAGCCATTTGGCTCAATGAAATAAGACACACAATTCAAATTTTATTCAAACTTTGTGAGATTAAAATGCTCTTTGCTTCTTTGAGAACTTTTCAAACTTATTGGAATTTCCATAGCGTTAACTTTGACTTATCGGACAATCGTTATATAATTGATTGTGGCCCGTTCAATATACCAAGGTTCTTGCTTCACTTTAAGCAATGAGTTGCAATTTCATACAAACTTGTTTCCAAATGATCTTGGAGACTTAATTGATTTAAGGGTCTCGTCACTTTATTAGCGGGGTTTGTATAAATTTTTTTAACTTCCAATAGTTTGGAATAGATTCTAGATATGTTATTATCCTTCTTAGTTATTTATCTAATTTATTTTCAAGATGCAAAGTTATGATCTTTCTTGAGACAAATCTTACTAAGTAAGTCAAAAAATATTATGTCATAAGTCGGAGTATAATAAATACCCAAGATTGATATTATCATGTATATGATCATCATTGTAATAAATTTAAATGCTTTGTTTGTAACAAAAGATTATTAGAGATCTATAGTTTATCTAGTCTAGTCCTATATAATCTCATTATATAAAGTAATTTCAATCCAATGTCTCTACATTAATAGCTCGGATAAGACTATTTCATTCTTAATGAGATTAGACTGCACTTGTAATATTTAATTAAAGATCATAAATTTAATTAACTATCACAGACAATTAGTTTATTATTTACAAATTTTATTCTTAAGTATATAACAATTATATGCTAAATTTATAGTCACATTAATAATCATGGGATTTTCTTGATATTTATTAAAGTATTCATGATACATAATAGCAATTAAAAATGAATAAATATCTGTTATTTAATTTGTCAACAATATATACAATGTTTATGCTTGTAGGGCATCAATCCCAACAATAGAATGTTGATAGTCGAAAGTTCTCACACATGCTTTAAGTATTTTATTTATAACAATATAGAGACGTATATAATTAAATCAGGTATAGTTTGTAAAGGCATCGAGACAAAGAAAATCACAACCAACACATCTAATTATTTCACACACATATAAACCACATGCTTTTATGATGGAGAGAGGAGACACATGTGTAATTACTGCTAGCAAATGTCTCTAATCACCATTGCAGAATTTTGCAATGCTAGGCTTCTGTTTAGGAGATTCAGTTAACCAATAGATTACCAAAACAAAGTTTTACTTGGGTCGGATCTGTCTAAGGTCCAAAGGAGTGGACTCATTCAGAACTAATTTTAAAACATTAAAAAACCGTCCTTTTTTCTTCTTTCTCCCTAATTTTTTTTATTTCAAATTATATATAAATGTTTTTTTAAAAAAATATTTATATTAATTCTGATCTTGGATTTATTACTTTGCCCATATACCTTCTAATTATATCGTTTCTGCAAAATCTTAAGAAAAAAATTTAAAAGAAAAAAAAATGAAGAGACGATCTAAAAGAATTTTTTTACAAAAAGTTTTTTTCCCAAAGGATTTTTTTTTTAAAAAAAAGTTAATAATAACAAGTCCCGCATTTTTCTTTTCTTTCTTTTTTTTTTTGGGCTAAAGAACAAGACCTGTTGGTTCCCCAATCAGCTGCCGCATTAATACTCTCCAATCATAAAACTGTCTCTCTATAATTTTAGTCACTATAGCCTTGATGATCGTCCAATAGTAACAAGTAATCAGTTGCCAAGTGGGTCCCCCCGACGTTGAAAATCAATGTCAAATACTTGAATTTGCAATGTAAATACTTATAATTAATTTATTAGACTCTTGAAATGAGTAGAGCAGATCAGATCAGCTCTCTGATTGGATTTTCGAACGTTGGGTTCAGTCAGTATTTAACTCCCCCATTATCCCAACACAACCTTCTTAAAAAACTAGCCGTTACTTACACTCCCTCTCTCTCTCTCTCTCTCTTTCTCTCTCTTGAATATGCAGGAATCACCGAGCATCTTAATGGGGTCTCCTCTGTTCAGTCCCTCGTCGGACAAGCGATTCTGGAGCGCTCTCAGAAGTCGTATTGACGCGCTTCTCGAGGACCGAAACTCCAAAATCCCAACTGGGCAACTCTCCCCTACTCTCAATACGGTCAGCTTCTACTTCCTAATTTGACTTTGATAATTGGTTTCTGATATTTTTGAGTTTTGGGTGCTTAATTTTTTTCTTATTTTTTTTCTGTGTAGAATGTTGGAGATTCTGGGCGTGCAAAACGGTTGAAGGAAGACGCATTGCTTTTGATAAGGGGGTTTGATTCGGTCGCTCACACACTCTCTCAGCTATCTAACAATTTGGACACTGCTCTTCAGGTTGAGCCTTTTTTTTTTTCATTTTTCACGTTTTATATTTTTTTTTCAAGGAAATAAATTGGATTTAAGAAAAGTTTCGTGTTTGAAAATTGTTTTAAATTGAAATGTTCTGGAGTTCCTGTTTTTTGACTGCACAGGAAAAAGTAGGATATGTTCCTCTTTTACAAGGAAAATATTTAGGACACCTTATCATTAGCGTTAACTTGTCCGCAACTTTTCAAATGTGCCAAGAACAATCCCTTAAACCTGGGAAAAAAAATGGCAATGTTAGTCAATCGGTTCACTGGATTTGCCTTGTTAGTTCTTACCCTTTTAAAAATGGCAAGAGTAACTCTGTCACTTTTGTGAAATATCTAGAGTATCATATGTTTTTTCTAAAAAGGAGGACATTATTGGTCAATCCGCCTGTTTCCATTAAATAAACAAGCCATGTACCTAATTTTATTTTTTTAGAAGAAAAACAAATAGCACTGACTAACATTGTCACTTTTATCAGATCTAGAGAGTGTCTTTGGCACATTTGAAAAGTTAGGGGGAAAGTTGACTGTAACTTGTCCAAATATTTTGATCAATTGAGTTATTTACAAAGATTTATAGTTTAGGTATCAAATTTATTCCGTATTAAGGCTAATTTCTTTGATGTTCTTAACATTTATAAGTCAAAGTTAGATGGGTTAAATAAGATCTGTCTTTCCTCATATAGGGAGCTAATGATCTAGCTAATCCGCCCACCTTAATAGAAATATTCCGCAGCAGCTTGAAGAAACCAGAGTCAGGAAGTGAAGAAGAGAGTTCAGAAAAACAACAAAAGGAAGGAAAGTCCAATAAAGGATTAAAGAGAAAGTATGAACATTGCTCAGAGGATCAAGAAGAAGAGGACTCGAAGAATGAGAAAGAGCAGGGTCCAACAGATGGGAAGCTTAAGAAAGCCAAAAATGTCGGGGTTTATTTATTTATTTATTTTATCTTCCTCTCTTCTTTTGTTCATATATTTCTCTTTTATTAGACATATAAATGGTTTTTTTTTTTTTTCCTTTGTTCTTGAGCAGCTTGCTATTTCCATGGCAACAAAAGCTGCTTCACTAGCGAGGGAGCTGAAGCCAATTAAGTCGGATTTATGCTTTATGCAAGAACGATGCTCACTCTTAGAGGAGGAGAACAGAAGGCTTAGAGATGGATTCTCTAAAGGCATAAGACCCGAAGAAGATGATCTGGTAAAAAAGACATGACACTGCTTCTTGTTCTTATACAATATACTTCTAATAAACATATGCGTTCTTTTAGATGCCAGATGTTGATTCATTATCAATCTAGATCTTTGAAATTTTTTGTTGTTGGGCCTTATTTAATAAAAGTTGCTCAAATTTCAACGAGTCCAGATTGATTTGTCCACAGGTCAACGTATGATAAATTACATGTATGTGCTAGTCCTACTTACTGATCATCCATATGGATATAAAAATAGGTCTTGCTTGATAAAAATAGTCCAAATTTCAATGGCACAGGTTGATTTGCTCATAATTAAACGTAAAATTACATGCAGATTTGTTGTATTATAGTTCTGGCCAAATTATTGATGTTTTGTCAAAATTATGATTGTGAGGGGTGAACAGGTGAGGCTTCAATTGGAGGCACTGCTGGCTGAGAAATCAAGATTGGCAAATGAGAATGCAAATCTGATAAGGGAAAACCAATGCCTCAACCAACTTGTGGAGTACCACCAGCTGACCTCCCAACAAAACTTTTGTAATGCTTCCTATGAACAAGTCATTCAGGGAATGTGCTTAGACTTCTCATCACCTCCTCCGGCGCCTATACCGGAAGAGGATGCAAGTGATGAGGATCATGAAGGCGATGATGCCATCGAATGCTTTGGAACACCCGTCGCTAATCTTTTTGGCTTCTCCGATGCTCTCAATGAGCGTGATGATGATCACTAAAGGCTGACGTTTGAGATTTTTTTTTTTTCTTTTTTTGAGGGACATTTGAGTTATTCAAATGCTGCAAATTGTTTAATTTTGGATTCGGAAATAGAAGTTTCCCTGTAAATTTCTAATTATTAGTAATTTTCTCAGGCAATGTCAACGATTCATTCAATTTCAAATTATTATACTTTTTTCAGCAACTTGCCATTAACAAGTGAGATTTATCATACGACAATTTTAGAAGGGAAAATATGAGAAAAAATAAATCTCTCTTGCACTTGCTCGAAATAATATATTGTGCAGTTTGTTTCACTGGTTGTTCAAACTATAGTTTCACACATCTTATTGTCATAATGTTTTCTTCACAAAAATTTAAATCAATGTTCAAATATATAAAATATGAACCAAACAGACAGTTTTAGCTTCTTATATTATACAAATAGTTAAGAATATCACTCATGTTTTTTAAAACAACCTGTAAACATTTCTTGACAGATTAAGTTTAATATATATTAAATATATGCGTGTGTATATTGTGCTATATTCATCATAAGACCCTAAAAGTTTATCGTTCTAAAATTAATCCATGTACTGAAAATTGTTTTAACTTAACTCTTAAACTCTTTTCATGTCTTAAATTTAATTTATCAGCTACATTTTATTAAATTTTGAAAGGAAAAGTTAATAATATTATAAACACATGAGTAAATATCTTTTTCTACTATTTCTTGCAAAAAGAGACGCTCAAACAACGACAGAGTCAAGATTTACTTTTGAGGGAGCACAAATTAAAAAATAACAATGATAATTATATAGGATAAAGGTTTATAACATTGTGTATAGTTTAGTATAATATTATAAACTATCTCAAATTCCAATGGCTGATTACTAAAAACTAATAATTTTGTGGAAGAATTATACATTAACAGAAATGAGAAAAAAAAATGTAAGAAAGAAATTTTCTTAATAAACAAAAATTACCAATTTACTCGCATATAAATACAAGGGAGTTGCTAGCATATTTAACAATAAAGAATGGTTCCAACGATGTCTATGAAGTAATGTTGAGATGCTTGAGAATGAAAATCAAAGAAAACAGAAGAAAATAAACAAACGATAAGGATTAAAACTGTATGTTTTGGGTCTTCTTTTTTTTTTTTTTTAACGCATATCACTAGAAAACTTTCGACTAATTTAACCTCGGAACTCGTTATGTTGGAGCGGGCAAGAAGCACATCAGACTATCATCAAAATAACTTGGTGTAGATGACAAAAGGTTTTATAAAGCAGAGCAAGATTAATGGAGGC
Source organism: Artocarpus hirsutus (assembly GCA_946598075.1). Lineage (NCBI taxonomy): Eukaryota > Viridiplantae > Streptophyta > Magnoliopsida > Rosales > Moraceae > Artocarpus > Artocarpus hirsutus. The sequence continues at coordinate 44,895 of CAMOHE010044979.1, forward strand.
AATAGTGTTCTGTCTTCTATTTTATTGAATGTGAGAGCTGCAGTCGTAACAAGAGGTTGGAAACAGACCAAGAGAGAGAGGATACAAGCACATATAAACATGCTACGAAGACAGAACCAAGTTTCATTGCGATTCCAAACCACACCACAGTGAAAGCCATAAATAGTTTTGGCATATTTTACATTTGAAGTTTGTTTAAAGAGAGAGAGAGAAACACGCAAAAAGGGGAAAAAAAAATCACAAGGCCAATTACTTGATTGACGCAACATGAGCACCTGCAAGGGGAAAAAAAAGTGTCAAAAGAATTTGCAAAGCTAATAATTTTCATCGTTGTAACAAGCATCATCTCGCAGATTCTCACTGTATTTTGATTTCAAATCGTTCGTCTTTTTTTGTTAAATGTTGTCCTTGATTTGTTTCCTTTTTTCATAATTTTGGATAAGTTCCCCATAATAATTTTTGTTATCTGTATAGTATCATCCAACGATCACTCGGTAGCAGAGACAAACACACAGAAGAATGCAACATCAAACAGATTACTTACAAATGGAAGTCCAATTCTGACTACAGTCCATATGAGTGTTAGTTGACCATCATTCTAGCTAAACGTGATTTCCTAAATCAGTATAACCCTTTTTTTTTTTTTTTTTTTGCTATTAAGTACTAACCATTATTTACTTCCTCCTTTGATTCTTCCTCTGTTTTCCAGACAATATCTTTCAGCCCAGTAGAGAAGTTCTTGTAGAACTGCAAATTTAAGGCAGGGAAAAAGACTAAAAAACAGAACAGCATACAACTCCAAGGCAAGCAGATATTTGTTGCCCACTATAAAACATTTGTAAACTGCCAACTTCTAACTTTATCATAATTGACAGAAGCACAGCCAAACTACTGACTACCGCCAATGAGCAGTAAATGACATATTTTGGGTGTTTTTCCTACATGCATGCCATGTGCTTTACTACTGAATGTCTTTTTGCTTCTCATCAATTAAATGTAATCATACATGTGTTTCTTTGAAAGGCTTGTACACTAGGAAACGGATAAACCCTATGCCTGGTTCCGCCTGCCCTCTATAAGAACTAAATCTCATATCCTATGGCTAGCAGGGACAGGAGTTAAAATAAATGCTAATTTAGTACACCATAATATCGTCGCACTAAAATTTCTGAACACAGAGCAAGTGATAACAAGGTTTAGTAGGTAAGGCTATGCATTTGATAAAATCACTGCAACTTCATGGGGGAATAAACGTCAACATCTATATGTAATAAACAACCCCACTTTTTTCTCCAGAGAAAATTAAATATCATATTCTTAAATACCTTGTGAAATTCCAGAGTATCTCCTCCAGACTTTCGGACTTCAACCATGTAAAGTGAGGGGGCCACCTCCAAAATCTAAATGAAAGAAATAAATTAGGACCAATTTTCAGAGATAATGTTCACTTATCCCCGAAACCCTTCCAAAAAAATAAAATATTCCCCAAAACTATATATATATATATATATATATATAAAAAAAAAAAAAAAAGATGTACCTCGGTTGTAACAGATAATTGACCTTTCCGTCCACTTGTTCCCCCTTGAAGCTTCAGCTGAAATTAGTAAAGACATACAATGTGGATAAGGGTTGGTGCAATGCCTTAAGCATCATCAAGCAAAAGGAAATGCTTCATATACATAACCAATAAACGATAAAGATGCAAGGTGGTAACTCAAGGTTAGACAGAGAGAAGAGAGAAGGAAAGAGGAAAAGAGTCATCAAACCTTAAAGTTATTTTTCTTTACGTCAAAACCAAGAGGACCTGCAGCTTCTTCAATTTTAGAGATTATCTCATTGGCAGAACATTTTGATGTGAATCTTGTCTCTCGTTTAACGAGCCCCTGCTAGCACAAAATTTCATAAACAAAGAGATCAGATGGCTTGTCTACAAAAAAAGTGAACTCTCAAGTATTCACCCATGACATGTGAAATTTATCATCATTTCTTTGCTGAATCAAACTCGTGAAACTTGATAACATTCTTCAACAACAAAAGAAATCCTATCGTCAGGATTATTAGAAATATCACAGTCTGTACATATGCACTGAGAAGTTTCCATGCAGAAGTGCAGCAAATTATCAGCTTCTCAAGTTAAGTCTTTCTGCACTCGTTTATAAAGAGCAAATGCAAGCCAACCTACCATTTGCTTTTCAAAGAGGGAACTAAGGTTCAGGCCCTGAGATTTAGAGATTAGCTCAAAGGCATTCATAGTGACCGGCGCCACAGCCCCTTCTTCTCGCCTCTCCACGACAAGGTTTCCAGATTCCTGTGGCCAAAGAAACCTTTTGAGTGCAAATTCAGGATCTAAAATTGTAGAACAAAGAATCAAAACTTCATAATCGGCCAAGAACCTTACCCCAGATTCATTGAAGATAGCATTCACGTCATCAAGGCTAACATCAGCTTGTTCAAATCTCGGTGGTTTATATCCTTTCTTAAACCACTCATTCTCAATAATCTCAGCAGCTGTAATTCTCTGTTTCATGCAATAGATTATGTTTAGTTCAGAAATAATTTCATAACAGATACATTTGAAAGGGAAACAGGAAACACCTCCCTTTTTTAAAAGGGGTAGATGAAGGATTATGATCCTAAGGACTTCTTTGTTCTAATAAGAAACTATCATCATCAAGATGGTTTAGAATGGACGAGAAGAAATACATCAGACAAATACCGTCGAGGGGTTAGGATCCAAGATTCTTTTGATCAGTTTTTTTGCACTTGAGGAGAACCATGGTGGAGATGTGAACTCAGCCTTGAATATCTGTACTCGTAGAAAAACCCAACACGGCAAGGTTTATGTTGGTGAAAAACATAGACAATAAAGTCTGAAAGAGAAAAATTGCAATAAATATAATTATTCTATACCATTAAAGTTTTTTATATTCAAAGGAATGGCCATTAAAAAAAACACTGCTCAAAATTAAAAAACAATAATAATAAAAAAACTGTCCAATAACTTTAAACCAGGTATTGCATATTAAGAATATCCAAAACATAAAAGAAACAATATTCACAAATGTCTTTAACTGTTGGGAATATTTATAGGGAAAGAGAAAGATATGCACATTCACGTACATGTGTGTATATATGTACGTGTGTGTTATAAATAAATATTTGCATTTTGTATGTGTGTACTGAGTGTGAATGTACCTAGTGTGCAATAGAGAAAAAGTCAAAGACAGAAAGAGTCACCTTTTTATATAATGCCATGAGGTTAGATTCTTCAAAAGGCAAGAAACCAGCCATTAAGACAAAAAGAATCACACCACATGACCATAAATCTGCCTTTGCTCCATCATACCCTTTGTTGTTGATCACCTGGGTCCGGAAAAGCGCTGATAAGACATAGTTATAATTACGACAGAATTACGAGTGTGCTTCATGAAAATTAGTATACCTCAGGAGCAACATAATTTGGTGTTCCACATGTAGTGTGAAGTAACCCATCTTCCTAAAGTAAAGGAATAAGATGATGAGTCAATATCGACTGGTCCTTTATTATCAGTAACTGAATACTAGTCCTGTTGTTCTGCTATTGAATTTTTAAGGGATTGCAAATACAATACTTTCTTAACAAACCATGAAGTGATCATACTTACTCGAACTTGTTGAGGTAGTGCACTCAAACCAAAATCTGAAACTTTGAGAGCGCCACCAGCGTCCAGCAGCAAATTCTCAGGCTGGAATTTACAACAACATTGACGATTGACATCTCAATATAATAATTAGACTAGCTCTTCTTGTCTGCTTATAGTAAAAACTATTACCAATAATCATGATGAATAAAAAAAATGTCAATGAGAAGCTACACCTTTAGGTCTCTATGAAAAACACCTCTACTATGACAATAATCCACGGCACATATAAGCTGCTGAAAGTACTTTCTTGCTTCGTCTTCTTTAAATCTCCCTCTACTTGCCTGGCTCAAAAAAAAGAGCATTATATTTTAGATAATTTAGAGAATTATAGTAATGAGTTATCAACTGCTGATTGGCAGTGATAAACAGAACAAAAACTAGTGAAGCCAAAATCTTACAATTTTTTCAAAGAGCTCTCCTCCAGTAACAAGTTCCATAACAATGTATATTTTGGTCTTGCTAGCCATTACCTACATCAAGAATAATGGAGGAGTTCGCTGAAAATTCCATAAAGAAAATGAAAGTGAAAACAATACAATTTAACAAAAGAAATCCAAATAGACGGCAAGAACATAACATTAGCGTTGCATAAGTATAGCTTCTACCTTAAGGTTGCAGACTGATGTGATGCTGTTTTGTTTTACACATATGAAAAAACAAAGCTATCTACCAAATAAAAAGGAGTGATTGCTTAATTAAAAAACAATAGAGGAGAAACTGAAAAGAAGGTTTACTTTAACTAACAAGTTTTTTAATTCTTAAGAAAATGTGAAAAAAAAAATCCTCATTTTTTCACATCTACCACTAACATCGGCACCACACCAAACTCCACCGTCGCTTCTGCCCTGTCATTGTTTTCTCAAACCAGCTGTAGTAGTATAAAAATGATATAATATAACAACAAGAAGCATGTCTAGAACATGAACAAGCATATAAGCTTCTATGTAAATGTCCTGCAGTTTGTTGTCTAACCTCATACATGCGGATAACGTTTGGATGCCTAATTAGCTTCATTGTCGATATTTCACGTTTGATCTGTGAAAGGAGAACAAAATTTTAATTTCACGTTCGATCTGTGAAAGCAGAACAAAATTTTAACATGTTAGCAAGACAGGTCTTGCTGCATCCAACTATTAGCATGAAGTTAAGTCAATTCGTCGAAGGATATGAAAACAAGCACATAGATAGATCAATTTGTGTAGGTATTTTATTCTCTCCTTCAGAGAATCTATCAACCAAATTTGCAACCAACATAATGAAGAAGAACATGTACAGTCTCTCGATATAAAGCGACAAAAGCTCGACTTCCGCTCAGTACTGTTTCAAAGTAGACTTTCTCCTCATTCTTCTATTGAAAGACAAAACAAGAAGTTAACGTCCTCAATTCTTCCATCACTTTCTCAGTTAATTAACAGTTGATCATCCAATGCTAACAAAATCACCATTTTCCAGGACCAAAAAAAAAAATCTCCTTTTTTCTCACAAGCGTCATCAATAGCCATTTTTAAATATATATATATATTTATTGTATATTATATTGTTATCATTTTTCCTGAATACTGTATTCCTATGGCAAATCCAAACCAATTGTAATTAGCACAAATGTACAATGAATAACACTTTGTATTGTCATTGCAAGGAATAAAAAAATGAAAAATAAGTTATCCAAATTACTGATTTAAAGTTGGCTTCATTTTGATTTAGGAATATTTAATATCAATGCCAAGTCATCATCACGAATCTTCCGTTACTTTCTCGGCTACCAAACAATCTCAAGATTTAAATTTATTATCCAGCATTTGAATTCTAATTAGCACGATGGACTAGCAAAGAAATTTTTTTTCCCATAGTTTCACTTTCTTGATTAAAAACTAAAATATATTTCCCGCATTTCCAAGTTGACTTTTTTTTTTTTTTTTTGGTTCACTCCAGAAAGAAAAGAAAAACAACGACCTAGTCATTGTCCTCGATTCTCCTGCGCTTTCTCGGCAAGCAAAGAGCCAGCCGAGCCGATCATCAAATTCTAACAAAAACACTTAGCAGACTCACTCCACGAATTCAATCACCCAAATCTTATCATCCGTTTGGTATAAAGATCAACAAGAACACCGCGAAAGCTATATATATGTATACATATATATATATATATGTATACATATATATATATATATGTATGTGAGTGTGTGTGTGTGTGTATAAAAGAAGAAAGAAACCTGGCCGAACATCTTGTGCTTGAGAAGTTTGTCCTTGTCGAGAATCTTGATCGCGACGTTCTGTCCTGTCTCGACGTTGCGAGCGAACTTGACCTTTGCGAAATTCCCCTCTCCCAAGGTCCGACCAAGCTCGTACCTTCCCACGCGCGTCCTGCTGCTGCCGCCCGCCCTCGAGCCCGACGCCGACATCTTCTGCGTCCTCTTCTTCTTCCTCCCTCTCTCTCTCTCTCTCTCCCTCTCTCTCTCTCTCTCTCTGCAAACACCTTCCTTCCTTCGATTCCTCGTCTCTCTCTCTCTGTAACCTTCCCTTAACTATCAAGACCTCTTCTTCTTACACGGCTGCCACACCTGGGACTTAACGATCCTCATCTTTGCCTCGATTTGGAAGATAAAAACGAAAATCAATACACAGAAAACCCAGAGAAAGCTCCTTTCCGAATCCGAGGTTTTCTTCGTTCAGAATCCAAGAGAAGATTCTGCGAAGTTGACAACCAAGACAGACAAGGAAAGAGACTTTGCCACGCTTGGATCGTACAAGAATCCCATTAATTCGAGTACGGATCAAACGATGAAAAAAATAACAAACAAAAAAATAGTAATCAATTTACATTCGCAAATGGAAGACAACAATCAATTTTTTTTTTTTGGGGGGGGGCGGGTTCACTAAATCGGGAAAAATGGATTGTGAAACGTAGATTTGTGATTTGGATTTTCTATTTGAGGGAAAACGAAAAGTTTCAACGGTGGGATTTTGAGATTGAAGACTTGCAGATATACAACCTTTTATTGGAAAAAGATTGTGCAGATTCTCACGGCTTTTATTGTCTGGCTCATTTGGTGTCATCCTTTTTATTAATATACCCGGAGAGGAAGGTTGAAGCTTGGACTTCGGGTCTTTTGCAAAATGACTTCTTTTTTTTTTTTTATTTGGTCAATAACTTTTTTTTTTAGGTATTAAAAAGTTAATTTTTTAGGCATCAAAACAGTTTTTTTTTTTTATTTTCACCCTGGTTAGGTGCCTCTCCTCGATACAGTCCTTTTTCTTTTTTCTCTGAAAAAAATTAAGGCAGTTTCGGTGCTCAAAAAAAACCTTTTTTTGGTGCCAAAAAAAACCTTTTTTTAGTACCAAAATAAAAGAAGTTATTTACTTAATTTCAAATTTTCTTTAACCTTTTTTTCAAAATATTCCTTTGACTTCAAAAATGTAGCAGAGGCTTCTAGGGTACAATCACTTGTGTTTGCGTGTAGGTGTTCCGTACCGTTATTAGGATCTCGCAAATGCTCTTCGAATTTACTTTCGAGTCTTTTTTTTAGTTCTTGACGTTTTAAAAGGCCTTATTTTGGTCCTTAATTTATCATTTTATTTTAGTTTTGGTCTTTTGTTAATTAGTTGTTAAAAATTTAATGAAAAATTCTTCAAATATCTCATTTTAGTTACTAATTTATGACTTTGTTTTACTTATAGTCTCTAATCTATTATTTTGTTTCAAAAAAACCTAAAGTAAGAAATTAAATAAAATGACCTTAATTCATATGACTAAAATAAATAATTTATCATAGTGTTATTATTTTTTTAACTAGAGGTGGGGATTTGAACACCTCATCTGTGGATGGAATCGGATGCGATTTTACTACTAGGCTATATCTTCAACCACATCATATTATTATATTGTTATGTAGATGAGCTTTATTTAAAAAAAAAAGTTAAAGTTGAATATTTAATATCAAGAGGTGTTTACAACATCTGCCAATCCATTGGATTGAATTAGATTATGAAAAACACAGCTTGGTTTTAGATTAAAATTTTCTCAATCTTATATGTATGGATTACGTATCTCTTGATCCGTGCAATATACAAATCCAAATTATATATTATATAAAATATATATAATTTTTTTAATAAATAAAGCCTTGTACACCTATAGCTATGTGATTAAAGTTAATACATATAAAAAAGAATGGAGAAAGAGCTAAATAGTATATTTAGTCGAAGAATTAGTAAATGATATCATATGTTTTTAAAATGTGTAGCAAATAGCATATAACGAGATATTGGGATTAATCTTATAATAAATTAAGAATAAAAATCCCAAAATACCCTTACCTCTTTCTCATCTCTATTTCTCACCCCCCTCATTTGTTGGCACTGACAATGGCCGAGAAATACAGTAGTTACATGTTCATACTATATTTCTAAATAATGAAAAAATTTACTGACGACGTCGTTGATCACACCACCAGCACCAACGATGCTAGCAGCTAGAAAATATTGTATTAACATATAAATACTATATTTTCATGTAAATACAAAAATTTACTAGCAACTCCATCGGCCTTGGGTAATTATATTAGATTGTAAATACTGTATTTTCATGTAAATGCAAAAATTTACCAAAAATGTTATGGGACATTAACGCACCAATGACATCGCCCACGGCTGAAAATATTGTATCAACATGTAAATACTATATTTCCATGTATTTACAAAAATTTATCGAAAACATTGTCGGACATGAAAAATAGTATATTAACATGTAACTGTATTTTTATGTAAATACAAAAATTTACCTACAACCTCGCCGGACTCAGGAAATACCGAATTAACTTGTAAATATTGTATTTTCATATAAATACAAAACTTTGCAAGAAACATTGTCAGATGTTGCTAGTGTCGGGAAATATTGTATTAACACGAAAATACTGTATTAACTTGTAAATACTATATTTCTATGTAAATACAAAAATGTACCAAAAAAATGTTGATGGGCGTCATTGGCACTAAAGATGTTGCGTGTGGCTGAAAAATATTATATTAACATGTAAATACTCTATTTTTATAAAAATACAAAAATTTACTAGCAACATCACTAGACCAAGAAATACTGTATTAACTTATAAATACTATATTTTTATGTAAATAGAAAAATTTACTGACTACTTTGCTAAACCACTGACAATTAGAAAATATAGTATTTACCTGTAAATACTATTTTTACATAAAAACACAAAATCTGCCAACAGCTTCGCCAGACATCACCAGCAATAAGGACAACGCCGATGGTCAAGCAATATAATATTTACTCTTAGATATTGTATTTCTATGTAAATACAAAAATTCCCAGTGTTTAAAGATTAATGTTATTTAAGTAGATTATTATCAAATACTTGCATTGTAATATATTGGAATTTATTAAATTATATTATATTATATCTTTTAATTTTTATTTTTATTCTTTTAATAAATTGAAAAGGCTCAATTCGTGAATCTATAGAATGCAATCTACAAAATCTGTCATTTTTTTATTGGATCAGATTGGGATGTTCACGAATTGGTTTTGGATTGGAATTTGTTCAATCTGATATGTATGGATTGGATTACAAATTTACCCTTAGTTCTGTGTAATCCTATCCATGAATACTCTTATTAATATCATTATATTATATGCATGTGTGTGTATAATAATATAACGTTTAGAATTATGATTTTCTGACACAATATATAAATATAAATATATACATATATACATATATCATAGTACATAGCTTGTTAGTTAAAATGTATGATTATCCAATGCTAATATACTAGCATTAAACATACAAAAATTGTTTTTTGTTTCTAATTACATGCATCGTAACCATTATATTGAGGTTTTCACTATAGAATTTTCAAATTTTAGTACCTAATAACTCTTAGCTATAACAAAAAAATTAAAAATGAAACAAACTAATAGATTAAGGACTAAAGTGGAGCATTGTAAAAAATTTCCGTTCAATATTTGACATCTAACTAAATGATGGAACAAAACTGAAACAAAGTAATAGATTAAGGATCAGAATGACACTTTTTAAACATTGGGACTAAACCAAATTTGAGGGTAAACCTCAAGGACAATTTGTGAAAATAAAAATTGTTATTATTTTTATTTTTAATAAATAAAATATTCTTTTTTGAGATAAAATATTGGAATAATTACTAAGTCGACGGCCTTAGCATGTTAGTGGAAAGATAATCCTCAATGCAAATATTAACACTATTTTTCATTAAAAAGTATTACAATAGAATATTCTATGTGCCTTCTATTTTGTGCTCTAATGAATATGGCTATTTCTAGTGCTATAACTACTTTTTGTTATGATTATTAAGCGTTAAAAATTATAAAAGCAAAAAATTTAATATTAGAACACTTTGAAAGTTAAAATGTTACGGTGATTAAAAGAAAAGGTTAATGTGTATCAACTAATAGGAATCAAATGCTAAATTTTACCACGTGCTAAATTTGGTGGTCAAATTGAGTTTAGCATATGGCAAATTTAACACAAAAAAGCACTGTATTAGAAAGTGGTTTTTATAGTGTTAAAATTTGTAATTGGAACATCAATATAGCATTACATTAGAGACGCTCTAAGATAATCACAACGGTAATTTGTTGCTCAACTATGGGTGTGTTTGGTGCGTGAATTCTTGGTGCGTGGATTCATGTGGTATAAACCAATAAGTTTGGTTCAAAATGGCATTTGACTATGCATTTGTCGAATGATTTTGAACCCTGATATGATGTTTAAACCCATACAAAACCAATTTTGGAGAACTTTGTTCTCCAAAATTCTCATAGTTTAAACCACTTGGACCATCTAGTTGTCACATAGGTTCAAAATCACAAGTTCCAAAACCACAAGGTTCAAAACGACATGGCTTTGAACTCACATACCAAAAGAAGTGTATGTGCTAGTCCCCAGTAAGGGAGTTAAAATTGGATAGGTTCTAAAGGAGTACCAAATTAAACCTTGCTAAAAATATTGTCATTATTGAGTATAATGGCAAGCAAGGGTCATTTCTGTAGAAGATTAGTTCTAATTAATTAGTTATCGACTTTAAAGCCTAAGACATGCTAATACTAAACACAAATAGGGGGTTTTGTTTATTAACTAAATTATTTAATTAAAGAAACATAAGAAAATTAAATAAATACAAAACAATAATAATAAAACTGATTAAAAGATCCTTCTCCACCACTAAATAGTAACTATTGAATTAATCACAAAAATTATCTCCAATTCTCTTTTGAAACTACCAACCATAAGTAGCAATAAGCTCTACTATCTCAATCTTTATTTATTGTGTCATTTAATAAAACAAGCTCTTTGTCAAATTGATGAGACTGTATAAGTATATATTCTATAAGGCTTAAATCATTTATTCATATTTTTATTTCTCTTTAAATCCTCACTATTCTTTTTCTAAACACCCTTACGGCCTTTGGCCATTTTTCCCAACCCCAAATTAATTTGTATATTGTCCCTAATGTATAAAAAGAATAGTAAGGGCAGCAAAAAAAAGTTATCTGAATTAGCAAAGCTACAAAGATGATCTGTAACAAATTTAATGAACTAAAATAAACACGTAACAATATATTACAAACTGGGTCTTTTAAAGTCAGATTCCTAAGACTTTATTTTTCTGTTTGAAAATTAAAATAACTTTGTAAATTCTTCAAAATGCGTTTCAAGAGGCCACGAATACAAAATGCCTATCAATCACAATAACTAAATCCTCCTTAATCTTAGCCATTTTAAATGAATTATTAAATGATTTAATTTCAAAGATTTTATTAAGGAAAATTAAAATGCAAAATCAAAGCACACATTTTTTTTTGAAAATCCAAACAAATCGATTTAAAAATCAAACCTATTAGAATGTGTCTTGAGAGAATATTCAAACTAGTTTGTCTCCATAACTCAACCATAGTAAACAAATTTAATTTATAGCTTTCATTTTAAATTTTCAAATAAATTTCAATATTTTTAAAGAAAATCAAAATAGCACACAATAACACACAAAATATATTACGAAAGAGAGAAGGTAAAAATATTACCTTGAAAGTGTTTTCCCATCATTTGATCATCTGAACTAAGCAAATCTTTCTGCCAACTCCACTCCTAGTGGACAGTCTTCAAAAAGTGGCTTCCTCTCATAGTATGTGTCAAAAGACACCACATATGGGTCTTGTGTGAACATGCCCTCAAGATTGGCAAAATCTAAAACATTTAAACTTGTGAAACCTGGACTCATTTTTTATTATTGATAATTCCCTAAATATGATGCTAGAGGTGGTAAAGGAGGTGATGGCCACATAAGATCTTGGTAAGAATGATCTTTGGTGAACTCTTGTGGCAATTAAGGTTGAGAACCTAGGACTAAAAGTGATGATTGTTCATCTTCTATAGCTAAGTCTTTTTTCTCTTCCTCGCATTCCTCTCCTAAGAGTTTTTCCTTAAAATAGGTAAGCTCCAAATGTCCCTTCTTTATGGTTAGGTTAACTTTTTCTTCCTTCCTTACTTAAAGAATCTTCTTCAAACAACTCAAGAGGCTGCTTAATTGGTTCAATAGGTTCTTCTAGGTGACAGTTTTATGCTAAGATACCTTTGACAAGAATAGTTTTGTTTTGTTTAACCTTTGACACTAATTGACATAACGTAGTTTTAATTCCCTCTTATTATTTTTGCAATTCTCAATTTTTTTGACAAAATTTTAAAGATTTTTTCCGTAATTTCTATAAACTTTTTTGGGGTTTCCTTCAAACTTTTGTTTTTCAAATTTCTTGAAAAATGTTTAGGCTGAAAAAACAGTTCTGAAGTTTAGGTGTTAGGCCAAGGTTTTGAATTATTCTTTCTTCTTACATTGTTCCTTCTATTGTTCATTCAATAACCAAATTTGATCATGTCTTCTATCATGAAATAGTCTTTGTCAATAGTTTATTGGTAAAAAGTGATGGTACCATCTCCTTTTTACCCAATTTCTTATCTTAAACTTATCCAATCTATGAAAACTTCTAACAAATATTCCCTAGAAAGGCCATGGTGAGGGTGCCTACCTAACAATTTTTTATATCTCTACCAAGCACTATAAAACGGTTCCAAGTGTTTTTAAGAAAAACTTGCAACAAAATGTCGATTATTTTTTGAAAACATTTTTTTTATTTTTTTATTTTTTTTAATTCTGATATTTTTTAAAGAAAAATTTTCAAGCCAAAAAATGCTAGATTAATCAAATTCCCAAATCGTTGGGGGTCACACTGAACACACTTAGAATTTTCAACTTTCTTAGGCAAGGGTTTTAGTCTTGTGGTCCTGGGATCGAGTCCCAACGGTGGGACTTTTTGAGAAAATGGAAAAAAAATTTGTGATTACCTAAACTTGTAAAACAAAAGACAAGATGCTAAGCTTTTCCTTATTTGAAACGAATAAAGTAGTGAGTGAAAAGCATCCACCCTTTTTCAATTTTTAATTTTTGAATTTTCAATTTTTTTATTTTTTTATTTTTTTGGAATAATAAACACTAATTAAAACATACAAATAATTAAAATAATATTTTCAAACGATAGGGATGATCACTTACTTGTTTTCCTGCTTAATTTAGCAATCTAACAAAGTAGCGGCACCTCCCCGGCAACGGCGCCACAAATTTTTTGCTGTATCACCCAAAATGATTCTTTAAATGTAAACATTTGTAGTATAGAAAAGTTATCGTATCCATAGGGAGGTGAAAAATTTACAACTCAAAAAATTGATAAAAATAAACGTTCAAAAAAATAAGCAGTTTTTCAAAACAAGATTTAAAATAAATAAATATTTTTTGATTTAAAATTTAAAATATAAAATTAACAAGATAAGGTTTCGAGAATCACTCATATATTTTGTAATTGGTATGAAAACTAACTCTAAATAATAATTATTCAAGGCATTTGATTTATTATATCTTTTCCCATTAATTGCAAGCACAATACTATTTCTATAAGTCAACCTAAAGCGACAATATGCCAAGTTATAATACAGCAAGGGTTTTCCTATAAAAAGTAGAAAAATAATCATCTCTCACTAATGATTTAAGAAAAATAATCATCTCTCACTAATGATTTAGTATCCTAACTATGAAAATTATAACCACTATTACTCCAATTATAATTAACATAATTTTGAGATAGAAAAGATAATAACAAATCAAAATTAATATATTTTAATGGAGTAAATTTTTAAATTAATTCTGGCAGAACCTCGTCTTATTAAGTGATTTAAGAATACACTATGTCATCCTCTGTCGACAATAAATTAAGTGTTACTAAGCACTTACTATGCCAATTCATGTCTATAATACAGTAAAAACTCAACTTAATAAACATACATGTTTTTAGTATTATTAATATTAATTATGTAACAAAATTAAATTACATAAAGAAAACATGACTAAATTTATACAAAAATTGGACAGCATAACAATATTAACAATAATGGCTAAAAACATAGAAAATATAATTTTTCCATTAAAATATAAGCATTACAGCTCAAATATAGAGTCAAAAACCATACTAGAGTATTATACATACAAGATCATCTCTCTGCCTCATTAAACTCTAAACTAATTTGGGCATTATTTTAAGATCAAAAGTAGGGTCGGAGGCATGCCCTAATTGCATCTTCTTCTTCAAAAAAAGAGAATGCTGAGTTAGAAACTCAGCAGTTAAGAGAAAGAAGGGGCTTTTGAGAAATTCGCATGAAGATGAAGGGGGAAGGATACCCTTTTATAGGGAAATCTTGTGGTTTTAGTTATGATAACTATGCTATTGGTCTATTGGATTTCATGGGCTTGGAAAGCCAGATTTGGAAAATACTATGAGCAATTTGATTCTTCCTATTGTTGGATCTAAAAGTACAAGTTACAAAATTAGAGAATTTTATGTTTTAATTCGATGATGAGAAATTCAACGGGGCACTCTATTTGCTCATGGAACTTAGATATTGGCAATAATCTAGATGGGAGAATCGTCTCGTCATTATTGGATGAGGTTAAAAATATTAAGATTAAGTCTTTTGAACTTTCTGATTTTGAACTTTCTGACATTGTTGATCATGTAGTTGAATTCGGGTAGTGGTGCTTCTTTTGGTTCTATCATCTTATAAAGGTGTCTTAGATTTTTTTGAACTTTTATTTTCTTCTTTCATGATTTGCAATACGGATCCGTATGAGTCATTTTATTCAGCAGAAATCAGAAACTTCTACAACATAAGAAAAGACTAGGATATTCCCTGAGATCATTCCACGGGCATGTACCTGGATGACTGATGTCTTTGGAAATTATGTTATATGAGGAGTTTGGAGGCTGCGGCAACGAGAGGGAAAGAGCTGAAAAAATCAGAGAAAAATGTCCTCAAAGGACACGAAATGTGTCCGAAAGAGACACGAAATATGTTCCGATAGGACACTAAAAATATCCAAGTAGGACACACGACATGCCCCGATGGACATAAAAACTATACCAAAGGGACATGCGCCAAGTTATGTTTTAAGAACCTTTCATATTTTGTGCCTTAAATACAAAATGAGTTAAAAAAGACACTTATATCAATACCCCTTTTTAAAAAGTTAGGTTATTAACATTAATGGCTCTTAAACATTAGGGTATCTTCAATTTTACCCCTTGAACTTTAAAATTCACTATCTGGCCTAAATTTTCAAGACTCCTCACTTTGTTTTTTGAACTTTAAAAACCAACCCTTTGTCTTCTAAACTTCAAAGCTCCTAACTTTGCTTCCTAAACTTTTACTTTTTTCTTCAAATAAACGAAATTAAGCTCGCATAATTCACACAAGAATTATCTATAAAGACAAAAATAAAATTTTATTATTTTTAAATTTTGTTTCACTTTTATACACTTACGTAAAGCTTTTTTTAATCTAAATTCTTATTTAGAGTAAGCGTAGTAATTTATTGCCGTATTGTTTTGACAATTTTGAAGACGCAATACCACGTTTCCACACCTTTGGAGAAACGTCATTTATTTTATGAGCCACTGGGTCAAAGTCAGCAATCAATGTGGCATATTTCGCCGAATATTCTTCTACCAAACTCTGGATCTGCGTTCTGATTTGTCTTAGGAAAAGTGAAAAACGAATTATGCATTTATATGCCCAATTGTTTCGCTCGCCGGTCCCACATTGACGGAAGTGGAGAAAATCTGTTAACGTTCGTTCTTCTTTTTCTTTTTTTTTTGCCGTCCTTTTTCTTTTCTCTCTTTGGCATATTTCTTTTTTTGCCGTCCCTTTCATAAATCGCCACGTACCCACATTTTGGATTAGAATTCAAGAGAGGTGTTAGATTTGAGCGCTGGATTAGAATATAAGTGGGGTTTTCATCTCTAGTAGGACAAGTAACACGACGTTGGTGATTGGGCTACCAAGCCTATAACCGAGTCACAATTATATTTATATTTATAATCATCGTCATCTTTTCATTATATTAAAAAGAGATAAGGATGGAAATTATGGTGGTGTACTCGTATTATAAAATTAGACTTTCATTTGAATGCATCAATGCTAAGGTTCCTTTTCTTTTGGAAGTACAATGTTGAAGTTTGTTGCATATTGAAGAACCAACCAACGTTTCTAATGGCGGGAAAGATTGGATGTTTATATTGGGCAAAACAAATTAAAAAAATTGAAAATTAAGCTTTGGTACTTGGTTGTCACATAAGTTTTGTCTGCTTGACATAGGAAACTCTCATCTATCTTCTTAAGAAGCGTTTGATATGCAATAATTAATAGAAATTATATTCTCAAAAAAATAATAGCAGGCAATATGATTCTCAAAAAACTAACATTATCACGTTTAGTTGTACACATGAATCTTCTATTAAATTCTTATGAATAATATATTACCGTCTTTGGTTGTATTAGGAATCTCATATAATTGATAAAAATAAATTGTGGTATTAACCTTAAATGTATCAATATAGTTTGTTAGTACTAATATTAAATAATAATAACAATATAAGTATGAATAATAAAATACTATTATATATAATTTTACATTAATATTACTATAAATATTAATAATGTAATGACCAAGGAAAATTCATTAACAAAATTCAATATTTAATTAATAAATTTATTCTCATAAATTGTATTTTTGTAAAAATTACGATGATATATAATGAACACTATTGAGAGGAAATTCTACTATAGACTTGATGCGATGTTGGATATTGCTAAATATAGATTTTATAAGCTTAAATGCTTGAAAATTTGTAAATAATATTCATAAAATGAATTTTATATCACAATTAATTATAGTCTTATGATTTAAATTAATGGATTATTAACGCATAGATAAGAAAGAAAAGCATGCCAAAACCCTAAAACAGTGTAAAAAGAGGTTTAACGCAATGTAAGTATACTGTCAAGGTAAAAACATAGATATAAAAAATGTTGTGTTTGGATTCCAAAAGTGAACCAAAGACTAAGTAGGATATTTTATACTGTCTAAACATACATTTTTCACCAATTCTACCCCAACAGTATAAGAAAAATACTATGCAGTGAAAAATTACACTGTGAAAAGTTTCGGGGGAACCATTATGGGGACACCCAATAAGTTTTGATTAGTCCACCACGTTATAAAATGTGGCCTAATCATACGTAGCCACTCAACACCCACTTGATTACCAAGGGGTGACTCACCTTTAAAAAAAAGGCAAAAGATAAGTCTTAAATTAAGACTTAAAGTATCAAAATTTTTCATTTTCTCCTTCCACCACATTCAGCAGCCATAGGAGCTCTTTTTCAAAAAAAATTTCAACCTCAAATCTTTGCAAAATTGCTCCAATCAAGTTTCAAGAATTAAAGTTCAAGAGCCTTTTATTAACTTTTAAGGTAAAAAATCTAAACTTTTTCTCAAATTTTTCTCTTGATATTTGGTGTGTGTGTGTGTGTGTGTGTGTGGGGGGGGGGGGGGAAGAGGATTTTAAAAGGAAAATCCTTTCATGTGAAACATGCCTAGAAAAATTGCAAAGAAGCCCTTGGAAGCCTAAGATCACCAATTTCTCTTTTGGTAAGTTCAATTTCTCAATTTTAAAAAATTAAATGATTTTGTTTTGGTTTTGATTGTTTCAAAAGGCATGTGAGCATGCAAGCAAGTTTGTGGGTTGATTCCTTGATTATACGGTTTATGATGTGGTGTTGTTGTTGAAATTAGGGTTTAAATGTGAAAATTATCATTTGGTGTTAAAATAGGGCAATTTTGTAAACTTTGATGTTAGTTTTTAAAGAGTTGTGATCTAACATGAAAATTGTTTGAGAAGGACTTGAATCTGTATAAATAGTGGTTTATATGCCGTTCTAAAGTAGATTTTTACAAAATTATCCCAGGGACTAGATTGCAAAAAAATTCTTATACTCGGTAGATTTGAAAAAAGGCCAAAACTCTACTGTACAGTGGGAATTTCATAAAAGTTAAAACACAAAAGTTGTAGATCTCGACAAAACAGTTAAAAATGAAAGACAGCTCATCGAAAATCACCTTCGTTTGTGAATTATGAGTTTTACAAAATTTGTTAAAATTGGGAAAAAATTTTAAGGGGCAAAAATGTCTTTTTACAAAAGGGATTTGGCTAAGGTACTTTGTAAAAATTTAATCCTCTTGAAAAATGGAGACTAATGGTTTAAAAAGATTATTTTTGGTCCCAGAGGTAAAATTGTCAAAATTCTCAAATGCAGGTAAAATCGTAAAGTTTTGTTAAACTTAGGCTTTTATTGCAAATAAGTGATCCAATGCCTTGAACATTTGTTTCTACGTGAACAAGTGACATTTCGTGTTGAATTAGCCAAATTGGGCCTTAGAATCTAAAGTGGTCCATCGAGGGCAAAAACGTCATTTTTCATAAAATGATCAAAATAGACCCCAAAGTGTCCAAGATAGAAAAAAATGACTTTAATAAGAAATTTTCCCCTTTTTGTTAGAAACAATAAGATAGAAGGAATCGATAAGATGGTCGAACTTTAAGTAATTGGAATTGTAATTTGAACTAGTAATCGATAAGTATACCATACCAACGTATAGCTAAATAGTGATAATTTAGCTAATAACAATATAGTTGGCCAAACAGGTTACTAAATGGATAACAAAGGGACCCGAACATGGTTCTTAGAGCAGTGTAAACAAGTAAATTCCAAACCCACCTACAGTATGAAATAGTAGATTTACTTATGTGAATATACTTGTGTTACACAATTGAAAAAGATGTATATGTTTTGCACTTAGTATGTACATATTTTGACATGCATGGTATAATAACTAAAATAACTAGACTAGTAAATGAATCACCAGAAGTAAGAAAGGTGTTGTACCAGCTCCTGATACAAAAGAGAGTTTAATATTAAAGTTATGTTATAGTCTTGGTGTTACAAAGACCTATGTGCACATATGATACGAGCACATGGGCCCTAGTTAAAGACAAGAAATGACCAGAATGAAAAATATTTATAAGAAAGCATAAATAGTCATGCATTTTAGCATATAATAAATGTGGGCTATGTTTGGGCTTACTGAGCATAAGCTCACCTAGTTATTTCATACTGTAGGAATTTCCACTAATAGGTCATAATGATTGTACTGATGGGCGAGCGATGGAATATGAGCAATGTACAGATCAGGGTATAGATACCACCACGGTTTGGTTCCGTTTGCTATGTATAATAAGTCATTTTGGAACTTGTTGTATATAAAGTTATAGTATGGTTTTAGTAAGATAAAACCTCTTTTGGGTATGATAAATGTTGGAAAAATCATACGCAGTGGAATTTTAAAATTTTTTAATATCAGAGTTTTCCTAAAACACAAGTTTGATATGCTATATGCATAAATTAACTAGATCTTACTAACCATGTATGCCAAAAAGCTCCCTAATCCGTAAAGAGAAGTAACGTTCTAGAAGAGCCTTAACCAACTAGTCTTCATTGATGTTCTCTATCCACAATTAGAGTGAATGTGGGTGCACGTCGTACAGCTCTTCCACCAAGCCACTCTCCTTTAAACTAATTGAGAAAACCTAAAGGCATAATTCGTGATGTGTGAACAACAGCTCTCTGGGAGTTTCAGAGTCTTAAAAGCAGAGTCTCACTCTTAATCTCTCAATTGATATAAATAACTTATGCAACTCACTTCCTATTTATACAGGTTGGGCCTAGGGGTCATTCCTTATCTGATAAGGCATCGAAAATTTGAATCAGAATCAATATCTGATAGAATCTGTGTAAAAATGCATGATCTATTTATCGCACGGTCGACAGATCAAACTAGCAGATCGACCTGTCGAACTTATACTATCAATAGGCAGAACTTAAAGATCTACCTACCAAACCTCCGATAAAAGATCCTTACGAATCTTTATTTCCCACTTAAGATTCTTGGAATAGAGCCTTAGTTTTAATTCAAATAACCCAATAAAGAAGTTATCTGATTAAAACAGTCATATCTAGATAATCTCTAGAAAAATAAATATTCTTGATAATTCAATAAGTTTATCTTGAATTAATTTATTCAAAATAAATCCAACTGATAAACAGACATGAATTATCTTATCCGGATAATTCAACAAGTTTATCTTGAATTAATTTTTCACAAAGTTAGTTCAACCGATAAACAGACATGAATTATATGATCATATTGAGTTTTAGCCAATCTGATAATATGACATAAGTCACAATTATTATAAAAGCATACTGTATCTTACAGGATTTTAATGAGCTAGCAAAGGGGATTTAATAGACCTATATAATTCAAGCTCCTGATAATTATGAAACCCACTATCCCAGATATATATTTTTATAATTATTAACTCCAACGCTACTCCACTAAAAACTCAAAGTTGCACTCTCGACCTATATAGAATTATGAAGCCCATATAGCTAAGTCTCCATGACATATCATAATGTATCATATCCCCATAGGATTATCCATAATCGGCTTAAGGACAAGTTTTATATGACCTTCCTGATTATTTTTATCTTACATTCCATTATCTCGCTATCGAAAAACTTATCATCCAAAGACAGTATACCATTTGATTATACCTATGTATCCAAATGGTTAAGTACTCCAATTTTTCAATTACAGTATAACCCATATAAGAGGATATCAACTACTCTTAAAGAGGAGCTATGGATTCCATATCTATGAATAACAAGTCTATACTATCAAGAGTCATGCCTCCAATGTATTGGCATGTGTACCATTATAAAATGTGAATGTCATCTTTTGGTACATCAAAAGATACAAGTCAAGACAACAGGCCCACTATTCATCTCAAGATTAAGATATAACACATATGATTGTCTAAAGTGAATCAATTTGTTGAGACAGAATTATTAATTTAAATCCATTCACTTTATGTCCCAATCCAACACATCATCACCTATGACAAAGCGTCAATGTTTCTATTCGCGAAGTCCATCTCCGATGGCCAAGACAAACCATCTTCCGTCAGGGATATAGACAATATAACAATCTTTGCATGAATAAAGTGCCCAACTTTATTCCCTTAATTGCTAATCTTATGATTTAGACCGTCATGTTTAGAATCGTATCTTCTACATAATTCGTCCATCATATGCCCAATTCTTAAAGGTTTAAACTGACAGTCTCAGACTTTTATTTGCTTAACATATGTTTAACAATATGAACGTAAAGAGGACAAGATTTGGTATATGAATAAGAAATAAATCCCTTATTGATAAAAATGTCTCCAAAAACATATTACATTTTTACTCCTTAGGGCATACACGTCTAACATTAAATATATATGATATTATAAAAAGAAAGTTTATTTATGTATAGATAATTACAAAAGGAAGATTGAGTATGTATGCATGCTATATTATTGTTATTTAAAAAAACGTATTTCCAAAATTTTCATAAATACGTAAATAAGAAAAATGTTAAAACACAGCTCGTAATGAGGTGGGTTGTGACAAATTATACTATTCAATATATTATACTTTTAAATTGTTATTATTGTTAATGCTATTATTATCATTATTATTAAAGAATAATTAGTTTATATTAATATAATATTTATATTTATATTATATAAAAATATTAATTTATAATCATAGTATTAATATTTAACAATATATTAATATCAAAATGTTGTATATAATATAGAATATATATATATATATGAATATAAATAATAAAAATATAATTTTTAATAATATATTATTATTTATATTAATATTAACGTTAATTAAAAATATTATTATAAAAAATATTATACATGGTTAATTATATTTTATATTTATTATTATAATAATATTAATATAATTTAATATTGATATTATTATGATTATTACTATTATACTATTCAGATTAATATTATAATATTATATTGCTAATATTATTGTTAATTTTATTATTATTCTTATTATTAAATTATTATTTTGTATAAGTATAATATTTGTATTTATATTATATAATATATAGTACTAAATTATTTCTATTTAATTTTATATTATAGTATTTATATATGTTGTATGCTAGTATTAATTAATAATAATATATAACTTAAATATCATATATGTAATATATTATATATATTTTATTAGTATTGTTGATGTTATTATTATCTTTATTATCAAATTATTATTTTAATAATATAATTATGCTAAATATTATATATATGATATATATTATATTTTTTATGGTAAATAATATATAATATATGGATATGAATATGAATGTGACTACAAATAATAATAAAAATATAATTCTTTAGAGTATATTATTATGTTATATTAATATTAATATTAAATAATAGCATTAAGTTATTAATATTTAATAGTTTTTATATTATTTTATATTATTTATTCATCATCATCATTATAGAAGAAAATGTGAGATTTTCATGATCTTAAGATTTCTGAGAATATAAATATCACCTTGTTAGATGGGATTTAGATTATCCAAAAATGAGGTAAAGTAAATCCCATATGATTGAGTTTCTTAGGAATCCAAAAATTATTATTCTTGTACTAAACGTGGAAATCTTGCAGATTACTATTTTCACCCTCAAGATTACTGCATACCAAACGCCTCCTAGTTATATATTATGGGTCCGTTTGATAAATGGATCTGAATTAGTGATTTAATTTGAGTTAGTATGATTTGAATTAGAATTTGAGTTACTAATTTAAATTGTTGTTCGAATTAACGTTTGGATGTGGATTTAAGTTTTGATCTGAGTATGGAATAACATTGAAATTTGTGTTTGGAGAGGTAGTGAAGATAGTTTTTGATTTATTAATAAATCTAATAAAATCTTAATGTTAATGACGTTAAAAAAATACAATATAGACATTGATTTATTCCTCTCTTCATTAGGAACACAGTGAAAAAAGAATCATCTCAATTGGATATCAAATGAAGAAGTTATGATTTTTTTTTCTTAAATATGAGAGAGAATTTTAGTTTTTACTATAACAAAAATATCCGAGTATTAAAAGTTTAAGGGGGTGAGAACTCTAAAAACTTAAATTCTTACACTCAAATGATTCAAATTTTGGGAAAGACAAACACGTATTCTAAGGATTTTTTATACTCGAATTCAAAATTGAATTCATTGAGTTCAAAGAATGCATGAAACAAACATACATTTCTTTCTTGTTTGTCTCTGTTGTTCTTTTGTTCTTAATTCACATTTTCTAACCTTACGTAAGTATCATGTGATTCTAAAATAATAATTATAATACTGTGATTAAGCAATAAGTTCGTGTATTTTTCTCCTCTGCAAGTAATGAGCTCCTTTTTCGTGGCTTCGTTATCAAGATGATTTAATATGGGTAAGTTAAAAAGCTCTGTGGCCGTCATCTTATCCATTAATCTGAGGCAAAGTTGAAAAACTATTAAGGAGGAATGGGCTGTTCATCAAGCCAGTCAAACCGTTCAAATCAACCACCTCGCTCTCGTCTTGCCCATTAGGATAGGTCCGCGTCATTACCCGCTTATTTTAGACGGGTTTTCAACCGCCCCACTTCTTTTACGCGCAAGGGTGGGTTTCATTTTTTGAATGGCAGTTTGAACCCATCCACTTACTATTTTTAATATCTATATTCTTCTTTTAAAACTGACTTTCTGTGTAATTTTTGTGGAACCTCCTGCTTCTGAAGCTCATTAGGAAAAACGTCATATGAGTGGTATTTACAATAGACTCTCTTTCATGTTTCTACTCTATGAGACTAGAATAGGCTTTTTTTTTTTTTTTTGCTTCATCATGAGTTATTCCTTCTCTCTTTTTTATCCCTTCAAGATCAGCATTGTGGAAGTTTGATTTATAGAATAAATTTCAAACTTGTAATCGAAGAAGAATAAAAGGTAGAAAAAGAAAGGGCCTGCCAACCCACCAATTTCCACCTAATCTCATACCCACGCAACTCATTGCACTATTAGATCGTTATGGATTAAGATTTGAAAAATTCCTTATCTTCCAAACATCCTGCCACTCGCCAAACCAATCCATGAACAGCCCTTATGAGGAATGTTGCTTTGCCTCATTGACATGGCACTTTCTAAAAAAACTATTGGATAAAATATTAATGGTCTAAAATAAAAAACAAAATATATATAATCACAATTGATCGAGATCATTTTAAAAGTGGGTGGGAGGGGGGTGGTGGCGTAAAGCCACCCAAACCTCCATCACAAAGGACAAAATCGCGACCCCATGGGCCCATTTTGACAACTGTCACGACCCGTCTCCACAATCCGATCCGTGGGTTGTCGAGGTTGACACTCCCAGCCCCAATAGACAGGGATGGCACCTGTTCGAGAGAGGATTGGGCTTCTTAACTTGTTAGGGCTTAAGAGAAAATCAAATGTGTATACTAATGCAAACCAAGATCTAATGACTAAGATTTTAATGAAAATTCAATCATTTGCTGGTTATTTTTTTTTACACAAAGAAACCTTGTTTTTTGCAACACTCAGAAGGCCTAGTTATTTATCACATTTGGGTTGCCTGTTGCAATGCAACAGTCAAGTGCTAAGTAGAAGGCCTGTTTTGAATTTTCTACTAAGAGCGTGTTTACTTTCCAGGAGTTCAAAGAATAAGAAGTAAGTTCGAAAAGCAAGGGAATTTAATTCTTTGAAAATAAATTCCAGAATTCTATCAAAGTATTTATTAAACATAAGAAATTGAATTACACAAAATTCCTATTCAGTTGTTTACTTAACTACGGAATTAGATTGATGATATATGTTACTTCAAAATTACAATTATATTATTATATTTATATTAATTTACAATAATATAAACAAAAATATATTACTATAACATAAATTGAATTGCATAAATAATTAAACAAATGGAAAAAAAAAGTAATATAAATTGGCATAAATTGCATTAGACATTATTCATAGCTTAAAATAATTAAAAAAATGAAAAAAGTACTCTTAAATTTCCGAGAACATCAAAGCATATTTGAAAATATTATAGAAACCATCAAAGTTTTAACTAGAAGAAATCCAATAGCTACAAAGGTTGATTCCGCTAGAAAAACTTACAAAGATTAAACGCATAAAGACAAAAAAAAAAAAAAAAGAGTTCCAAAATGAGAAAAAAAAAAGGTAAAAAATAATAAATTAAGATAAAAAAAGAATAACGTAAAATCATTACATGCCTTGTTTGTTTTTTTTATGGGGAGTAGCTTTTTGTGGACTTTTTTCTTTGCTCTATACGGCGTGAGGATGCATGCGAGAAGGAAAAAAATAGTAGGTAGAACGGGTATGAGGGATGACGTGGATAAAACAAAAGTAGGGTTAATTTTGGTAAAAAGGCATTTTACTTTGTATTTTGTTTTTTCAAGGAAGAGAAATTCAACTATATTTAGGAACTAAATTCCTTATTGGCAGATGGGGTCAACATCATTTAATTTTTTAAAATAAAAGTAAACACTAAAATTTAAAACAAGAAACTCAATTCTCTTTCATAAATTACGATTCTTTGGTAAGTAAACACGCTCTAAATGATGAAAAATGCAGCCAATTTTCTAAGCGGATAGAAGAGTCTTACTAAAATCTTATGTAAACATAGACTATCTCCAATTTCATCCCTTGCAATAAGGAATATTTGTTCGTGATGAGAAGCATGATCAAATGTAGCAATGGATTTCAAGAATTAGAGAAGAACAAGAACAATGTTATAATACCCGTTAATTTTAACAGAAATTAACAGGTATAAATGTGACTAAATTAATTTATTTGTGTGCTAAATAAATTTTTGTGAAATTTTGTTTCATCTAAAATTTATCTCATGTTATCATTTTTACCTCTTTTTAATTTTTCTAAAATTTTTCTACAACTATTTTCCAAAATCATCAAAATGCCCTTATAACTTTTATTCAATTACAAAAAATATCATTTGGCATTTTGTGCACCAAAGTTTTTGTGGAGAGTTGCCTTCACCCTCCTCCGTTTCTCTTTCCCCTCAAAATCAAACAACATCCCTTGAATCAAGGGTGTTGATTGCTTTGTCTTTCTTTTTATTCTCTCCTTCTTCTCTCTTTCTTTTCATTTCCTTTCTTTTTCCTTCTTTTGCTTCTTCCTGTGCTTCTTCTTTACACCTACAACAAGTTAATAACAGAGAGACATCAAAGAACCATCAAGCTAAATTCAAGCCATTTGGTATCGAAAACCACAAAAAAACCTTCTGGCAACTCATAGAGCTTAAAAACAATAGGATTTGGGTGATTAAAACAATATAATTCGCTTGAATTTGAAGTAAACTTTTCAAACCCAAAACTTAGATTTGATTATGTTTTGAGTATAGAAATCAATAAAAATGAGTCTATATTGTATCAAGATGATTATATATCACTAATACATTGTTTTTATGCTTAGAAAGCTCTTAGAAAACTAATATTTGAAGAAAAAGCTCAAAATTTGGATTTTGGGTTCTCTTTTCTCAAAAACTACATGTTGTTTTTATTAAACAAAAAATATAACTAAAAGCTTGCTCTCCTCAAGATTCAAACCTATAATCTCCTAATACCTTAGGATGCTTTCTACCATTTCACTGATTCTATTCCTTTGTCAATTCTTTTGCTGTTTGATATAATATAGGTCGAATTGACCTGACCCTAATATAAAATTTTGATTTAAATGTTTTATTCTAAAATATTTTAATCTCATATTATTTTGTTTTAAATTATTTTTAGAACATTTTAAGTTGGAATATGGGTCAATTTTTGTTGTTATTAAAATTAAATTATGCGTTTAATTTTATATACATATTTTGAGCGTATTAATCATTATGGCATACTAATAAGAATGGATGATAAATTAACAGCATTATAGATTAGGAACTAAGTTAAAGTATGATTATTTTATATGTCATAAGATAACGATATACTTGGAGCTTACGTGGTGAACTTGGTTTCGTGAGCTGGAAGTTATCAACATTATATTCGCCAAAAGGTAGGGAATCTATTACTCATTTTTTGTAAAGTTTTATAGAATTCAAATTGGTTCTTTACATTGATATATATATACATATATATATATAGATATATGTTGAACTGTTATTATATAGATATCACCTATGACACAATAGCATGAACTCGTTTTGTAATGTACAGCGAGGAATAAATTGATTTGACACGTATTGAATAAATTGAAAAGCATGGTTAGAAAATATACTCTTTACATAACAGTAGTATTTATGAAAAGAATGCTAAGACATGAAGAGGGCAGCGGTTACGTCCTTAGGCATGAATACCCTAAAAGCTAAAATAGGAGAGAGGTGATGACGCACCATTGAGTCGAAAGTCCTAGAACGCACTGGATAGGAATCGACTTGGTGAGGATTCGGGGCTTGATGTCCGCTCACCGAACATTCTTGAAATGATTGTAGAGTGATCAAATGCGCTCATTTGGGTTTCGTTGAGTTGAGTGATATGATTCTCTATTGCACGGCAGATACAGATGAGTATTATTAAATCATAAACTAATATGTATAGATATATATATATATGTATGGAACTTAGTAAGAATAATCATAGGGTATCCATAGGAAACAAACATGATAATATTGATGAATAATGTTGAGAACTAACTAGCCATGCAGGTATTAATGTGGCAATGATAAAAACCTAAAGGTGAGTAATAGTTTTCCCTACTAAGCATGTTGTTGCTTATTCTCCTATATTTTTATCTTTTTAGGACTCACAAAGTGTAAGGTGGTGACGAGAAATATAGATGAGAAAGGTATGTAACTATACTCAGTTAGAATCTCTTTGTTTATTAAGAATGTTCTTCATGATAATGTAAGCATCGTACGTTATTATCTGTGACTGTATTAAGTTGTATTGAGAGTTGGAATGATGATGATGATAGTTTTATATTATTTAATTAAAGGTGCTACATTAAACTATGGTTTGTTTATTGTTTATATTTTTATTTTGATTTAAGAGTTTTCATTCAAGTCTTGGTCAAATTTGCTTTAAAATTTTATTTTTATTTTCTATTCTTTATTTAATTTATTTAAAACTATTAAACCCCACTTAAGGGCGTTAAAGAATTTTTGATATCAGAGCCTAGGTTCAATTAATCTAAGGAGTGTAGCACCACTTTAAATATCAGTTTTTGATATGGTTTTGAAGTTGAATTTTTAATGTCATCATCAAATTGAACCTTTAGGTTAATTTATACAGTGTAGTAGGAAGTCGTGCATTAAAAAGCCCTAGAATGGAAACATTAACAATTGTGCGATAACTATATGAAATGAATTTATACGTAGATTACTTAAGGAAGTTTCATGTAATTAAAAGGATCTATAAGCCTTTTATCTTATAAGAAATGATAAGAAGTACAAGGCTTGAGTTGTTAATTTCAAAGTTTGGCATAATTGTGCCAAATTCTTCATAATTGATTTAAACCTATGTAGTGATTAGGCATGGACTTGATAGAGTACTTAAGTCTCGATAAATTTTCTTGGAGGTTCTATTTACTTAAGAAACATGAGATTAAACTTTGAGTGAAATAAACATTAATCTTTTGGTTTGTTGAGATTTTGTAAAGGCAAAGAATGTATAAATTTCAAAGTTGGAATATTTATGTTGTGTATGTTGTATTTAAGTGGTGTCAATGATCTTTATGAATAGAAATAATGTGAAAATGACCAATCGAAGTTTCCTTAAGTAAACCATAACACTTAAGGCACCTTTAATGATTTTGGACCTTTATGATGAAAGGTTTAACTTTTAGATGTCTAGATATAAATCTCTTGGTTACTTGAGGCTTTGTTATATGAGGAATAAAAGATTGCGTAGGTGGGATCGTGAGGATTGTAGATATCCTTAAGAAGTAATATCAATGGTCTTTGCTTATTGATGTGGTCTATGTTGAAAGACAAAAAGTATATTGATTTTAAGGTTGGTAATATTCAAAACCCTTGGTAGTGTTAATGCTAAATATATATTAACAGTTGCTGAGTATTAAGAGTAAGATAAGAGTATATGCATTGTTCAATAAGGTTTTGATCAAAGCAAATTATTTGAGTTACACAAAGATTTTGTTGTTATGGAATAGTTTGAAAATTATTCAGAAAGACTCCTGATTATTATCAAATCAAGCTTGTCATTCTTGGTTAATTCTATAAGTGGATTCAAATTGGGCTTAAGACCTATACAATTTAGGCTTCAAATTTCATGTTAATTGTTTAACTCGTTCCAAGTGTGTTAAGGCCCTAAACAACCCAATCTATTTCCACTTAGAACATTTGGGCCTAGTCTAAATTCTGAATCAGTTTGATTCACTAAAAAAAACACTATCACTTGCACATGGTCTCTACACATGTCATCTACAGTGATTCAATCATTGTCTATATATACATTTATTGTGCATAGGAGCTCATTTTTCTGAGCTCCCTCTCTCTCTAAACTAGTCATTCTCTCTCTAAATTGCAAATCTGCTCCCTTTTCTCTAGATCTTCTTCTTTATCTCTCTAAAAGAAGAAGGATTTTTAGGATTTTGCAACTTACTGTCTCGATTTTTCTTTTTTATTTACTCTTCTTTCATCTCATCATGGACCCAAAGTACCAACACCTGAGAAAGTATTTTCCATTACTTTCCTAGAAGGGTTTTAGGAAGAAATACAAGATTAGGATCACTCGGTTATGGATTCTTATGCGTTTTGGCATCCCTGGTGATGTGAGAATGTTGATAGAAGGGAAGATCTGTCCGCGTGACTTCAGTCAAGCATTAGTTTACTAGGTATGGGTACCAATCATAGCGCGGTGAAAAGAAGAACTCATCCATCGTGGTCACTTGTAACAAATATGAATGATAAAATTATAATGGTAAATATACTTCAGCTAGATTTGTGTCTATAAATAGAGATGATAAAATAAAGTTCTTTAGGGATGGACTTTCTAAGGAGAACTTGGATGACCTCTACGCTTTTCTTCAAGATCATCCTAGTAGATATGTTTAAGGTACTATCTCTAAACTCTAGCCTAAATTCCATGCAGAAAGACAACGTCTCAAGAATACGGCATCTCAAGATCCTGTTTGCCAAATCACAAGAAAACTAGATGGGAAATAAGTCATCACTCTATCAAGGTTGTTAAGTGTTTTTTGCTTAAAATTGTTTTGGTTGGTGTTTAACAATCTATATTTGTCTCTTCGGTAAAAACTATTTGTATTTAAAATATTTACTTTTGCGTTCAAAATAATTGTAGCTTTTAGATTGATATAGTAAGTGTTAGTGTCTCATTTAATTTATGGTTGTCTTTTTGTAACGACCTAAAAAATTTAAACATTAATAACTATGATTAATTAAGGGCTTTCCCTTATGACTTAGCTAAGTACTTGAGAAAGTACGAGTTTTAAGTTTATTAACACGCATATTTAAAGGTTTTAATAGCCGTAAGACCTTAGAAATAACTAATGTTGTGAATGCACAAAATTATGTGCTTTATTTATGAAACATGTAATAATGTAATGTTATGATAGTACATTAAAATAATTAAGAATAATTATTTGATGTGCTAAACCAAGAGTTTATGATTTATTAATTTTATACATGAGCCAAAAAGATGATGTTATTGGCAAAAGTAGAATTTTCAACTTACTAAGATTATGTGGAAATTCCTATGTGATAACAGTTTAGTAAAAGAAACCCAGATCAATAGTGATCATGAGCTCCATACCATAAATTAAAAATGGTGAGCACCAAGTTCAAGGATGCAAGAATTCCAATGTTTTGAATGTGTATAGTTAATTATTGTACACATTACTAATTACGTAAGGTTATTATTATTATTGTAATAATAATGACAATAATAATAATATCAGTTATTTAAATAATAGTGAATAAGAAGAAGAAGAAGAGCATTGATGGAGTCCACAAACGCTGATCTATTGGTAAGAT